>CAXARG010000115.1:215000-222500 GCA_963971235.1 Cryptus armator | reverse complement strand
TTAACATTTTTTTCCAACTTTCGACATATGGACCGATCGGACGAAAAATTTCGAATTTTTTCAAAGTTTTTCGCGTGTGGCCCGATCGGCCCATGGGAAACATAAAATTTTACAAGTTTCTCGCGTGTGGCCCGATCGGACGATGAATTTCGAATTTTTTCAAAGTTTTTCGCGTGTGGACCGATCGACGGATGGGAAACATAAAATTATACAAGTTTCTCGCGTGTGGCCCGATCGGACGATGAATTTCGAATATTTTCAAAGTTTATCGCGTGTGGCCCGATCGGATGATGGGAAACATAAAATTTTACAAGTTTCTCGCGTGTGGCCCGATCCGACGATGAATTTCGAATATTTTCAAAGTTTCTCGCGTGTGGCCCGATCGGACGATGGGAAACATAAAATTTTACAAGTTTCTCGCGCGTGGCCCGATCGGACGATGAATTTCGAATTTTTTCAAAGTTTCTCGCGTGTGGCCCGATCGGACGATGAATTTCGAATATTTTCAAAGTTTCTCGCGTGTGGCCCGATCGGACGATGAATTTCGAATATTTTCAAAGTTTTTCGCGTGTGGCCCGATCGGACGATGAATTTCGAATATTTTCAAAGTTTTTCGCGTGTGGCCCGATCGGATGATGGGAAACATAAAATTTTACAAGTTTCTCGCGTGTGGCCCGATCGGACGATGAATTTCGAATATTTTCAAAGTTTTTCGCGTGTGGCCCGATCGACGGATGGGAAACATAAAATTTTTCAAGTTTCTCGCGTATGGCCCGATCGGACGATCAATTTCGAATTTTTTCAAAGTTTCTCGCGCGTGGCCCGATCGGACGATGAATTTCGAATATTTTCAAAGTTTTTCGCGTGTGGCCCGATCGACGGATGGGAAACATAAAATTTTACAAGTTTCTCGCGTATGGCCCGATCGGACAATCAATTTCGAATTTTTTCAAAGTTTCCCGCGTGTGGCCCGATCGGACGATGAATTTCGAATATTTTCAAAGTTTCTCGCGTGTGGACCGATCGACGGATGGGAAACATAAAATTTTACAAGTTTCTCGCGTGTGGCCCGATCGGACGATGAATTTCGAATATTTTCAAAGTTTTTCGCGTGTGGCCCGATCGACGGATGGGAAACATAAAATTTTACAAGTTTCTCGCGTATGGCCCGATCGGACAATCAATTTCGAATTTTTTCAAAGTTTCCCGCGTGTGGCCCGATCGGACGATGAATTTCGAATATTTTCAAAGTTTTTCGCGTGTGGCCCGATCGGACGATGAATTTCGAATATTTTCAAAGTTTTTCGCGTGTGGCCCGATCGGATGATGGGAAACATAAAATTTTACAAGTTTCTCGCGCGTGGCCCGATCGGACGATGAATTTCGAATTTTTTCAAAGTTTCTCGCGTGTGGCCCGATCGACGGATGGGAAACATAAAATTTTACAAGTTTCTCGCGTGTGGCCCGATCGGACGATGAATTTCGAATATTTTCAAAGTTTTTCGCGTGTGGCCCGATCGACGGATGGGAAACATAAAATTTTACAAGTTTCTCGCGTATGGCCCGATCGGACAATCAATTTCGAATTTTTTCAAAGTTTCCCGCGTGTGGCCCGATCGGACGATGAATTTCGAATATTTTCAAAGTTTCTCGCGTGTGGCCCGATCGGATGATGGGAAACATAAAATTTTACAAGTTTCTCGCGCGTGGCCCGATCGGACGATGAATTTCGAATATTTTCAAAGTTTTTCACGTGTGGCCCGATCGGATGATGGGAAACATAACATTTTACAAGTTTCTCGCGTGTGGCCCGATCGGACGATGAATTTCGAATATTTTCAAAGTTTTTCGCGTGTGGCCCGATCGACGGATGGGAAACATAAAATTTTACAAGTTTCTCGCGTGTGGCCCGATCCGACGATGAATTTCGAATATTTTCAAAGTTTCTCGCGTGTGGCCCGATCGGACGATGGGAAACATAAAATTTTACAAGTTTCTCGCGTGTGGCCCGATCCGACGATGAATTTCGAATATTTTCAAAGTTTCTCGCGTGTGGCCCGATCGACGGATGGGAAACATAAAATTTTACAAGTTTCTCGCGTGTGGCCCGATCGGACGATGAATTTCGAATATTTTCAAAGTTTTTCGCGTGTGGCCCGATCGGATGATGGGAAACATAAAATTTTACAAGTTTCTCGCGTGTGGCCCGATCCGACGATGAATTTCGAATATTTTCAAAGTTTCTCGCGTGTGGCCCGATCCGACGATGAATTTCGAATATTTTCAAAGTTTCTCGCGTGTGGCCCGATCGGACGATGGGAAACATAAAATTTTTCAAGTTTCTCGCGTATGGCCCGATCGGACGATCAATTTCGAATTTTTTCGAAGTTTCTCGCGTGTGGCCCGATCGGACGATGAATTTCGAATATTTTCAAAGTTTCTCGCGTGTGGCCCGATCGGATGATGGGAAACATAAAATTTTACAAGTTTCTCGCGCGTGGCCCGATCGGACGATGAATTTCGAATATTTTCAAAGTTTTTCGCGTGTGGCCCGATCGGACGATGAATTTCGAATATTTTCAAAGTTTTTCGCGTGTGGCCCGATCGGATGATGGGAAACATAAAATTTTACAAGTTTCTCGCGCGTGGCCCGATCGGACGATGAATTTCGAATTTTTTCAAAGTTTCTCGCGTGTGGCCCGATCGACGGATGGGAAACATAAAATTTTACAAGTTTCTCGCGTGTGGCCCGATCGGACGATGAATTTCGAATATTTTCAAAGTTTTTCGCGTGTGGCCCGATCGACGGATGGGAAACATAAAATTTTACAAGTTTCTCGCGTGTGGCCCGATCGGACGATGAATTTCGAATTTTTTCAAAGTTTCTCGCGTGTGGCCCGATCGGACGATGAATTTCGAATATTTTCAAAGTTTTTCGCGTGTGGCCCGATCGGACGATGAATTTCGAATATTTTCAAAGTTTTTCGCGTGTGGCCCGATCGGATGATGGGAAACATAAAATTTTACAAGTTTCTCGCGCGTGGCCCGATCGGACGATGAATTTCGAATTTTTTCAAAGTTTCTCGCGTGTGGCCCGATCGACGGATGGGAAACATAAAATTTTACAAGTTTCTCGCGTGTGGCCCGATCGGACGATGAATTTCGAATATTTTCAAAGTTTTTCGCGTGTGGCCCGATCGACGGATGGGAAACATAAAATTTTACAAGTTTCTCGCGTATGGCCCGATCGGACAATCAATTTCGAATTTTTTCAAAGTTTCCCGCGTGTGGCCCGATCGGACGATGAATTTCGAATATTTTCAAAGTTTCTCGCGTGTGGACCGATCGACGGATGGGAAACATAAAATTTTACAAGTTTCTCGCGTGTGGCCCGATCGGACGATGAATTTCGAATATTTTCAAAGTTTTTCGCGTGTGGCCCGATCGACGGATGGGAAACATAAAATTTTACAAGTTTCTCGCGTGTGGCCCGATCGGACGATGAATTTCGAATTTTTTCAAAGTTTCTCGCGTGTGGCCCGATCGGACGATGAATTTCGAATATTTTCAAAGTTTTTCGCGTGTGGCCCGATCGGATGATGGGAAACATAAAATTTTACAAGTTTCTCGCGCGTGGCCCGATCGGACGATGAATTTCGAATTTTTTCAAAGTTTCTCGCGTGTGGCCCGATCGACGGATGGGAAACATAAAATTTTACAAGTTTCTCGCGTGTGGCCCGATCGGACGATGAATTTCGAATATTTTCAAAGTTTTTCGCGTGTGGCCCGATCGACGGATGGGAAACATAAAATTTTACAAGTTTCTCGCGTATGGCCCGATCGGACAATCAATTTCGAATTTTTTCAAAGTTTCCCGCGTGTGGCCCGATCGGACGATGAATTTCGAATATTTTCAAAGTTTCTCGCGTGTGGCCCGATCGGATGATGGGAAACATAAAATTTTACAAGTTTCTCGCGCGTGGCCCGATCGGACGATGAATTTCGAATATTTTCAAAGTTTTTCACGTGTGGCCCGATCGGATGATGGGAAACATAACATTTTACAAGTTTCTCGCGTGTGGCCCGATCGGACGATGAATTTCGAATATTTTCAAAGTTTTTCGCGTGTGGCCCGATCGACGGATGGGAAACATAAAATTTTACAAGTTTCTCGCGTGTGGCCCGATCCGACGATGAATTTCGAATATTTTCAAAGTTTCTCGCGTGTGGCCCGATCGGACGATGGGAAACATAAAATTTTACAAGTTTCTCGCGTGTGGCCCGATCCGACGATGAATTTCGAATATTTTCAAAGTTTCTCGCGTGTGGCCCGATCGGACGATGGGAAACATAAAATTTTACAAGTTTCTCGCGTGTGGCCCGATCGGACGATGAATTTCGAATATTTTCAAAGTTTTTCGCGTGTGGCCCGATCGGATGATGGGAAACATAAAATTTTACAAGTTTCTCGCGTGTGGCCCGATCCGACGATGAATTTCGAATATTTTCAAAGTTTCTCGCGTGTGGCCCGATCCGACGATGAATTTCGAATATTTTCAAAGTTTCTCGCGTGTGGCCCGATCGGACGATGGGAAACATAAAATTTTTCAAGTTTCTCGCGTATGGCCCGATCGGACGATCAATTTCGAATTTTTTCGAAGTTTCTCGCGTGTGGCCCGATCGGACGATGAATTTCGAATATTTTCAAAGTTTCTCGCGTGTGGCCCGATCGGACGATGAATTTCGAATATTTTCAAAGTTTCTCGCGCGTGGCCCGATCGGTCGAAGAATTTCGAATTTTTTCAAAGTTTTTCGCGTGTGGCCCGATCGACGGATGAGAAACATAAAATTTTACAAGTTTCTCGCGTATGGCCCGATCGGACGATCAATTTCGAATTTTTTCAAAGTTTCCCGCGTGTGGCCCGATCGGACGATGAATTTCGAATATTTTCAAAGTTTCTCGCGTGTGGACCGATCGACGGATGGGAAACATAAAATTTTACAAGTTTCTCGCGTGTGGCCCGATCGGACGATGAATTTCGAATATTTTCAAAGTTTTTCGCGTGTGGCCCGATCGACGGATGGGAAACATAAAATTTTACAAGTTTCTCGCGTGTGGCCCGATCGGACGATGAATTTCGAATATTTTCAAAGTTTTTCGCGTGTGGCCCGATCGGATGATGGGAAACATAAAATTTTCAAAGTTTCTCGCGTGTGGCCCGATCGGACGATGGGAAACATAAAATTTTACAAGTTTCTCGCGCGTGGCCCGATCGGACGATGAATTTCGAATTTTTTCAAAGTTTCTCGCGTGTGGCCCGATCGACGGATGGGAAACATAAAATTTTACAAGTTTCTCGCGTGTGGCCCGATCGGACGATGAATTTCGAATATTTTCAAAGTTTTTCGCGTGTGGCCCGATCGACGGATGGGAAACATAAAATTTTACAAGTTTCTCGCGCGTGGCCCGATCGGACGATGAATTTCGAATTTTTTCAAAGTTTCTCGCGTGTGGCCCGATCGACGGATGGGAAACATAAAATTTTACAAGTTGCTCGCGTGTGGCCCGATCGGACGATGAATTTCGAATATTTTCAAAGTTTCTCGCGCGTGGCCCGATCGGTCGAAGAATTTCGAATTTTTTCAAAGTTTTTCGCGTGTGGCCCGATCGACGGATGGGAAACATAAAATTTTTCAAGTTTCTCGCGTATGGCCCGATCGGACGATCAATTTCGAATTTTTTCAAAGTTTCTCGCGTGTGGCCCGATCGACGGATGGGAAACATAAAATTTTACAAGTTTCTCGCGTGTGGCCCGATCGGACGATGAATTTCGAATATTTTCAAAGTTTTTCGCGTGTGGCCCGATCGGATGATGGGAAACATAAAATTTTACAAGTTTCTCGCGCGTGGCCCGATCGGACGATGAATTTCGAATATTTTCAAAGTTTTTCGCGTGTGGCCCGATCGGATGATGGGAAACATAAAATTTTACAAGTTTCTCGCGTATGGCCCGATCGGACGAATAAGTTTGAATTTTTTCAAAGTTTCACGCTTGCGGCCCGATCGGACGATGGAAAACATACAATTTTCAAGTTTCTCTCTTATGGACCGATCGGACGAAAAATTTTGAATTTTTTCATAATTTCTCGCGTGTGGCCCGATCGACGAATGGGAAACATAAAATTTACACGTTTCTCGCGTATTGGACCGATCGGACGAGAAACTTGAAATATTTTCAAAGTTTCTCGCGTATGGACCGATCGGACGAAAAACTTGATATATTTTCAAAGTTTCTCGCCTATTGCCCAATCAAACGAATAATTTCGAATATTTTTATTATTCCTCGCGCGTGAGCCCGATCGGACAAAGAATTTCGAATATTTTCAGAGTTTTTCGCATGTGGGCAGATCGGATGACGGGAAACATTAAACTTTACATGTTTATCCCGCATGGACCGATCGGCCGATGAATTTCGAAAATTTTAGATATTTCTCGCGCAGTTCAATACTTTCCTGCGTAACTTTAAAAGCATTGAAAATTCTTTGACCGATCGGTCCATGTGCGAGAAACTCGTAAAATGTACGTATCCCATCATCCGATCTGGCCATACGCGAGAAACTTTATAAACAGTCGTATTTCTGCGCCCGATCGGTCCACACGCGTGAAACTTGAAAAATTCGTAGTACCTCGTCCGATTGGTCTAATCGCGAAAAACGTTGATAATAATCGAAACCTTTCGTTCGATCGACGCGCATGGTAAAAACTTGGAAAATTTGCGTTGCGTATCGTCTTACCGGACCATTCCTCACAAACGTGTGAAATTTACGTTTTTCGTCGTACGATCGGTCCATACGCGATTAAATTCACAAATACTACGCAACTGAACGTTCAATAGATGACAACTCTAGGAGTTTGCGTGTATTTATTTTTTCTGCTAGTACGACGCGACTACAGAATCGGAAGATAACCCTAACATGTTAATCACGATTTTCCGCTTTATATTCGCAAAGTCCGAGACAATACGTAAAAACGACATGCGCGTTTCAATTACAATTAAATCTGTGAGGGCGAATCACGTCGAAACGCTAATAGAGTTTCGCGCGGGATCGCCTAGTCCGTGCCGGTCGAACGTTTTTCTTCTAATTTCAATGCATTGCGCATAATTACACTGCAATTAACGAAAAAAAAAAAAATGTTTAGTTTTTCGCAAAGTCCATATTTGACGCGCATTGCATCGGAGTTGGCAAACAAAAAAAATTTACTTGCTCGCAAAGTCCTTATTTGACGCGCATTGCATCGGTCTCGGAGAAACAGAAAGTTAGTTTCTCGCAAAGTCCATATTTGACGCGCATTGCATCGAACTTGGAGAAAAAAAAAGTTAGCTTCTCGAAAAGTCCATATTTGACGCGCATTGCATCGGACTTGGACAAAAAAAAAAGTTTGTTTCTCGCAAAGTCCATGTTTGATGCGCATTGCATCGGACTTGGAGAGAAAAAAAA
>CAXARG010000115.1:37500-205000 GCA_963971235.1 Cryptus armator | reverse complement strand
AGAATGTTACAAACACACGCTGGTGCGCGAGATGTTCACAAACCACCGTCCGATTTCTCCTGCGACTCGAATAAACTCTGTTTTTCTCTTCTCTCGTTTTTCTCAGTGTTGTAACTCCCTCGCGAATATCAATGGTCTTGCGACGCACCGTATCTTGAGCGCGATGAGAGAACACACTTTTTTTTCATATTTCATTTATTTCCTTATTTCTTTTAGCTTCGTTCAGTATTCTCTTGAAAAGAGATATCAAAACTCGGCCACGGATTGCACCACCTCAAAACTCACACAAAACTACTTTTTTGCGAATCCGCATCGCTTCTTCAAACTTCTCATAATTCTACTCTAGACGCTAGAATAATTTTTCTCAGCGACAAAGATGTGTCTTTCGACGACATTTCGTGTATCTTTTCGTATGATATTTCATACTTGTGTTCTCGCCCGGAGTCGGGTGAGTCGATGCTCAGTTAGACATATATTGAGTGTATTTTCAATAAATGTATTGCCAGAGGCCTTTATCACATAAGAGCCATTCGGTCAAAGACACCGACCCGTGATAATGCTGCGTAATATTGTATATACACCCAACTCTGCTACCAGAAACATCGTTAGGAGTTTTGCGTCGCTCGGTCGTGCCGATGCTTCGCCTCCCTTATAGTAACCAGCTTGGGCGCCTGCGGTCCGGCGCCGGACGGTTTTTACCATGTATTCAAAGGGGGCAAACGTGCTTTGAACGGCCAAAATGAGATCCTCGCGTTGGGACTCTAACGAATTACCGAAAATTTTTCGACATTCAATAAAACTTTGTTTTCTTCCAATTAATGTTAATAATAATCACTTCTAACATTATTTCAGTGAAAATTTTTCAATAATTTTTTTTTTTTAAACTTTTTTTTCGAAAAAAATAAAAAAATGATGAAACGTTGTTCCTTTTCATGTGACATCAACAATAATCGATTGCAACACTAGTTTGACGAAAAAAACTATTATTTATTTACGTTTTTTACATTATTTTTGAACTTTAACATTTTTTTCCAACTTTCGACATATGGACCGATCGGACGAAAAATTTCGAATTTTTTCAAAGTTTTTCGCGTGTGGCCCGATCGGCCCATGGGAAACATAAAATTTTACAAGTTTCTCGCGTGTGGCCCGATCGGACGATGAATTTCGAATTTTTTCAAAGTTTTTCGCGTGTGGACCGATCGACGGATGGGAAACATAAAATTTTACAAGTTTCTCGCGTGTGGCCCGATCGGACGATGAATTTCGAATATTTTCAAAGTTTATCGCGTGTGGCCCGATCGGATGATGGGAAACATAAAATTTTACAAGTTTCTCGCGTGTGGCCCGATCCGACGATGAATTTCGAATATTTTCAAAGTTTCTCGCGTGTGGCCCGATCGGACGATGGGAAACATAAAATTTTACAAGTTTCTCGCGCGTGGCCCGATCGGACGATGAATTTCGAATTTTTTCAAAGTTTCTCGCGTGTGGCCCGATCGGACGATGAATTTCGAATATTTTCAAAGTTTCTCGCGTGTGGCCCGATCGGACGATGAATTTCGAATATTTTCAAAGTTTTTCGCGTGTGGCCCGATCGGACGATGAATTTCGAATATTTTCAAAGTTTTTCGCGTGTGGCCCGATCGGATGATGGGAAACATAAAATTTTACAAGTTTCTCGCGTGTGGCCCGATCGGACGATGAATTTCGAATATTTTCAAAGTTTTTCGCGTGTGGCCCGATCGACGGATGGGAAACATAAAATTTTTCAAGTTTCTCGCGTATGGCCCGATCGGACGATCAATTTCGAATTTTTTCAAAGTTTCTCGCGCGTGGCCCGATCGGACGATGAATTTCGAATATTTTCAAAGTTTTTCGCGTGTGGCCCGATCGACGGATGGGAAACATAAAATTTTACAAGTTTCTCGCGTATGGCCCGATCGGACAATCAATTTCGAATTTTTTCAAAGTTTCCCGCGTGTGGCCCGATCGGACGATGAATTTCGAATATTTTCAAAGTTTCTCGCGTGTGGACCGATCGACGGATGGGAAACATAAAATTTTACAAGTTTCTCGCGTGTGGCCCGATCGGACGATGAATTTCGAATATTTTCAAAGTTTTTCGCGTGTGGCCCGATCGACGGATGGGAAACATAAAATTTTACAAGTTTCTCGCGTGTGGCCCGATCGGACGATGAATTTCGAATTTTTTCAAAGTTTCTCGCGTGTGGCCCGATCGGACGATGAATTTCGAATATTTTCAAAGTTTTTCGCGTGTGGCCCGATCGGACGATGAATTTCGAATATTTTCAAAGTTTTTCGCGTGTGGCCCGATCGACGGATGGGAAACATAAAATTTTACAAGTTTCTCGCGTGTGGCCCGATCGGACGATGAATTTCGAATATTTTCAAAGTTTTTCGCGTGTGGCCCGATCGACGGATGGGAAACATAAAATTTTTCAAGTTTCTCGCGTATGGCCCGATCGGACGATCAATTTCGAATTTTTTTAAAGTTTCTCGCGCGTGGCCCGATCGGACGATGAATTTCGAATATTTTCAAAGTTTTTCGCGTGTGGCCCGATCGGACGATGAATTTCGAATATTTTCAAAGTTTTTCGCGTGTGGCCCGATCGGATGATGGGAAACATAAAATTTTACAAGTTTCTCGCGCGTGGCCCGATCGGACGATGAATTTCGAATTTTTTCAAAGTTTCTCGCGTGTGGCCCGATCGACGGATGGGAAACATAAAATTTTACAAGTTTCTCGCGTGTGGCCCGATCGGACGATGAATTTCGAATATTTTCAAAGTTTTTCGCGTGTGGCCCGATCGACGGATGGGAAACATAAAATTTTACAAGTTTCTCGCGTGTGGCCCGATCGGACGATGAATTTCGAATATTTTCAAAGTTTTTCGCGTGTGGCCCGATCGACGGATGGGAAACATAAAATTTTACAAGTTTCTCGCGTATGGACCGATCGGACAATCAATTTCGAATTTTTTCAAAGTTTCCCGCGTGTGGCCCGATCGGACGATGAATTTCGAATATTTTCAAAGTTTCTCGCGTGTGGCCCGATCGGATGATGGGAAACATAAAATTTTACAAGTTTCTCGCGCGTGGCCCGATCGGACGATGAATTTCGAATATTTTCAAAGTTTTTCGCGTGTGGCCCGATCGGACGATGAATTTCGAATATTTTCAAAGTTTTTCGCGTGTGGCCCGAACGGATGATGGGAAACATAAAATTTTACAAGTTTCTCGCGCGTGGCCCGATCGGACGATGAATTTCGAATTTTTTCAAAGTTTCTCGCGTGTGGCCCGATCGACGGATGGGAAACATAAAATTTTACAAGTTTCTCGCGTGTGGCCCGATCGGACGATGAATTTCGAATATTTTCAAAGTTTTTCGCGTGTGGCCCGATCGACGGATGGGAAACATAAAATTTTACAAGTTTCTCGCGTGTGGCCCGATCGGACGATGAATTTCGAATATTTTCAAAGTTTTTCGCGTGTGGCCCGATCGACGGATGGGAAACATAAAATTTTACAAGTTTCTCGCGTATGGACCGATCGGACAATCAATTTCGAATTTTTTCAAAGTTTCCCGCGTGTGGCCCGATCGGACGATGAATTTCGAATATTTTCAAAGTTTCTCGCGTGTGGCCCGATCGGATGATGGGAAACATAAAATTTTACAAGTTTCTCGCGCGTGGCCCGATCGGACGATGAATTTCGAATATTTTCAAAGTTTTTCGCGTGTGGCCCGATCGGATGATGGGAAACATAACATTTTCAAAGTTTTTCGCGTGTGGCCCGATCGGACGATGAATTTCGAATATTTTCAAAGTTTTTCGCGTGTGGCCCGATCGGATGATGGGAAACATAAAATTTTACAAGTTTCTCGCGTGTGGCCCGATCGGACGATGAATTTCGAATATTTTCAAAGTTTTTCGCGTGTGGCCCGATCGACGGATGGGAAACATAAAATTTTTCAAGTTTCTCGCGTATGGCCCGATCGGACGATCAATTTCGAATTTTTTCAAAGTTTCTCGCGCGTGGCCCGATCGGACGATGAATTTCGAATATTTTCAAAGTTTTTCGCGTGTGGCCCGATCGACGGATGGGAAACATAAAATTTTACAAGTTTCTCGCGTATGGCCCGATCGGACAATCAATTTCGAATTTTTTCAAAGTTTCCCGCGTGTGGCCCGATCGGACGATGAATTTCGAATATTTTCAAAGTTTCTCGCGTGTGGACCGATCGACGGATGGGAAACATAAAATTTTACAAGTTTCTCGCGTGTGGCCCGATCGGACGATGAATTTCGAATATTTTCAAAGTTTTTCGCGTGTGGCCCGATCGACGGATGGGAAACATAAAATTTTACAAGTTTCTCGCGTGTGGCCCGATCGGACGATGAATTTCGAATTTTTTCAAAGTTTCTCGCGTGTGGCCCGATCGGACGATGAATTTCGAATATTTTCAAAGTTTTTCGCGTGTGGCCCGATCGGACGATGAATTTCGAATATTTTCAAAGTTTTTCGCGTGTGGCCCGATCGACGGATGGGAAACATAAAATTTTACAAGTTTCTCGCGTGTGGCCCGATCGGACGATGAATTTCGAATATTTTCAAAGTTTTTCGCGTGTGGCCCGATCGACGGATGGGAAACATAAAATTTTACAAGTTTCTCGCGTATGGACCGATCGGACAATCAATTTCGAATTTTTTCAAAGTTTCCCGCGTGTGGCCCGATCGGACGATGAATTTCGAATATTTTCAAAGTTTCTCGCGTGTGGCCCGATCGGATGATGGGAAACATAAAATTTTACAAGTTTCTCGCGCGTGGCCCGATCGGACGATGAATTTCGAATATTTTCAAAGTTTTTCGCGTGTGGCCCGATCGGACGATGAATTTCGAATATTTTCAAAGTTTTTCGCGTGTGGCCCGATCGGATGATGGGAAACATAAAATTTTACAAGTTTCTCGCGCGTGGCCCGATCGGACGATGAATTTCGAATTTTTTCAAAGTTTCTCGCGTGTGGCCCGATCGACGGATGGGAAACATAAAATTTTACAAGTTTCTCGCGTGTGGCCCGATCGGACGATGAATTTCGAATATTTTCAAAGTTTTTCGCGTGTGGCCCGATCGACGGATGGGAAACATAAAATTTTACAAGTTTCTCGCGTGTGGCCCGATCGGACGATGAATTTCGAATATTTTCAAAGTTTTTCGCGTGTGGCCCGATCGGATGATGGGAAACATAAAATTTTACAAGTTTCTCGCGCGTGGCCCGATCGGACGATGAATTTCGAATTTTTTCAAAGTTTCTCGCGTGTGGCCCGATCGACGGATGGGAAACATAAAATTTTACAAGTTTCTCGCGTGTGGCCCGATCGGACGATGAATTTCGAATATTTTCAAAGTTTTTCGCGTGTGGCCCGATCGGATGATGGGAAACATAAAATTTTACAAGTTTCTCGCGCGTGGCCCGATCGGACGATGAATTTCGAATTTTTTCAAAGTTTCTCGCGTGTGGCCCGATCGACGGATGGGAAACATAAAATTTTACAAGTTTCTCGCGTGTGGCCCGATCGGACGATGAATTTCGAATATTTTCAAAGTTTTTCGCGTGTGGCCCGATCGACGGATGGGAAACATAAAATTTTTCAAGTTTCTCGCGTATGGCCCGATCGGACGATCAATTTCGAATTTTTTCAAAGTTTCTCGCGCGTGGCCCGATCGGACGATGAATTTCGAATATTTTCAAAGTTTTTCGCGTGTGGCCCGATCGACGGATGGGAAACATAAAATTTTACAAGTTTCTCGCGTATGGCCCGATCGGACAATCAATTTCGAATTTTTTCAAAGTTTCCCGCGTGTGGCCCGATCGGACGATGAATTTCGAATATTTTCAAAGTTTCTCGCGTGTGGACCGATCGACGGATGGGAAACATAAAATTTTACAAGTTTCTCGCGTGTGGCCCGATCGGACGATGAATTTCGAATATTTTCAAAGTTTTTCGCGTGTGGCCCGATCGACGGATGGGAAACATAAAATTTTACAAGTTTCTCGCGTGTGGCCCGATCGGACGATGAATTTCGAATTTTTTCAAAGTTTCTCGCGTGTGGCCCGATCGGACGATGAATTTCGAATATTTTCAAAGTTTTTCGCGTGTGGCCCGATCGGACGATGAATTTCGAATATTTTCAAAGTTTTTCGCGTGTGGCCCGATCGGATGATGGGAAACATAAAATTTTACAAGTTTCTCGCGCGTGGCCCGATCGGACGATGAATTTCGAATTTTTTCAAAGTTTCTCGCGTGTGGCCCGATCGACGGATGGGAAACATAAAATTTTACAAGTTTCTCGCGTGTGGCCCGATCGGACGATGAATTTCGAATATTTTCAAAGTTTTTCGCGTGTGGCCCGATCGACGGATGGGAAACATAAAATTTTACAAGTTTCTCGCGTATGGCCCGATCGGACAATCAATTTCGAATTTTTTCAAAGTTTCCCGCGTGTGGCCCGATCGGACGATGAATTTCGAATATTTTCAAAGTTTCTCGCGTGTGGACCGATCGACGGATGGGAAACATAAAATTTTACAAGTTTCTCGCGTGTGGCCCGATCGGACGATGAATTTCGAATATTTTCAAAGTTTTTCGCGTGTGGCCCGATCGACGGATGGGAAACATAAAATTTTACAAGTTTCTCGCGTGTGGCCCGATCGGACGATGAATTTCGAATTTTTTCAAAGTTTCTCGCGTGTGGCCCGATCGGACGATGAATTTCGAATATTTTCAAAGTTTTTCGCGTGTGGCCCGATCGGACGATGAATTTCGAATATTTTCAAAGTTTTTCGCGTGTGGCCCGATCGGATGATGGGAAACATAAAATTTTACAAGTTTCTCGCGCGTGGCCCGATCGGACGATGAATTTCGAATTTTTTCAAAGTTTCTCGCGTGTGGCCCGATCGACGGATGGGAAACATAAAATTTTACAAGTTTCTCGCGTGTGGCCCGATCGGACGATGAATTTCGAATATTTTCAAAGTTTTTCGCGTGTGGCCCGATCGACGGATGGGAAACATAAAATTTTACAAGTTTCTCGCGTATGGCCCGATCGGACAATCAATTTCGAATTTTTTCAAAGTTTCCCGCGTGTGGCCCGATCGGACGATGAATTTCGAATATTTTCAAAGTTTCTCGCGTGTGGCCCGATCGGATGATGGGAAACATAAAATTTTACAAGTTTCTCGCGCGTGGCCCGATCGGACGATGAATTTCGAATATTTTCAAAGTTTTTCACGTGTGGCCCGATCGGATGATGGGAAACATAACATTTTACAAGTTTCTCGCGTGTGGCCCGATCGGACGATGAATTTCGAATATTTTCAAAGTTTTTCGCGTGTGGCCCGATCGACGGATGGGAAACATAAAATTTTACAAGTTTCTCGCGTGTGGCCCGATCCGACGATGAATTTCGCATATTTTCAAAGTTTCTCGCGTGTGGCCCGATCGGACGATGGGAAACATAAAATTTTACAAGTTTCTCGCGTGTGGCCCGATCCGACGATGAATTTCGAATATTTTCAAAGTTTCTCGCGTGTGGCCCGATCGACGGATGGGAAACATAAAATTTTACAAGTTTCTCGCGTGTGGCCCGATCGGACGATGAATTTCGAATATTTTCAAAGTTTTTCGCGTGTGGCCCGATCGGATGATGGGAAACATAAAATTTTACAAGTTTCTCGCGTGTGGCCCGATCCGACGATGAATTTCGAATATTTTCAAAGTTTCTCGCGTGTGGCCCGATCCGACGATGAATTTCGAATATTTTCAAAGTTTCTCGCGTGTGGCCCGATCGGACGATGGGAAACATAAAATTTTTCAAGTTTCTCGCGTATGGCCCGATCGGACGATCAATTTCGAATTTTTTCGAAGTTTCTCGCGTGTGGCCCGATCGGACGATGAATTTCGAATATTTTCAAAGTTTCTCGCGTGTGGCCCGATCGGACGATGAATTTCGAATATTTTCAAAGTTTCTCGCGTGTGGACCGATCGACGGATGGGAAACATAAAATTTTACAAGTTTCTCGCGTGTGGCCCGATCGGACGATGAATTTCGAATATTTTCAAAGTTTTTCGCGTGTGGCCCGATCGACGGATGGGAAACATAAAATTTTACAAGTTTCTCGCGTGTGGCCCGATCGGACGATGAATTTCGAATATTTTCAAAGTTTTTCGCGTGTGGCCCGATCGGATGATGGGAAACATAAAATTTTCAAAGTTTCTCGCGTGTGGCCCGATCGGACGCTGGGAAACATAAAATTTTACAAGTTTCTCGCGCGTGGCCCGATCGGACGATGAATTTCGAATTTTTTCAAAGTTTCTCGCGTGTGGCCCGATCGACGGATGGGAAACATAAAATTTTACAAGTTCCTCGCGTGTGGCCCGATCGGACGATGAATTTCGAATATTTTCAAAGTTTCTCGCGCGTGGCCCGATCGGTCGAAGAATTTCGAATTTTTTCAAAGTTTTTCGCGTGTGGCCCGATCGACGGATGGGAAACATAAAATTTTACAAGTTTCTCGCGTGTGGCCCGATCGGACGATGAATTTCGAATATTTTCAAAGTTTTTCGCGTGTGGCCCGATCGACGGATGGGAAACATAAAATTTTACAAGTTTCTCGCGCGTGGCCCGATCGGACGATGAATTTCGAATTTTTTCAAAGTTTCTCGCGTGTGGCCCGATCGACGGATGGGAAACATAAAATTTTACAAGTTGCTCGCGTGTGGCCCGATCGGACGATGAATTTCGAATATTTTCAAAGTTTCTCGCGCGTGGCCCGATCGGTCGAAGAATTTCGAATTTTTTCAAAGTTTTTCGCGTGTGGCCCGATCGACGGATGGGAAACATAAAATTTTTCAAGTTTCTCGCGTATGGCCCGATCGGACGATCAATTTCGAATTTTTTCAAAGTTTCTCGCGTGTGGCCCGATCGGACGATGAATTTCGAATATTTTCAAAGTTTCTCGCGTGTGGCCCGATCGGACGATGAATTTCGAATATTTTCAAAGTTTTTCGCGTGTGGCCCGATCGGATGATGGGAAACATAAAATTTTACAAGTTTCTCGCGCGTGGCCCGATCGGACGATGAATTTCGAATTTTTTCAAAGTTTCTCGCGTGTGGCCCGATCGACGGATGGGAAACATAAAATTTTACAAGTTTCTCGCGTGTGGCCCGATCGGACGATGAATTTCGAATATTTTCAAAGTTTCTCGCGTGTGGACCGATCGACGGATGGGAAACATAAAATTTTACAAGTTTCTCGCGTGTGGCCCGATCGGACGATGAATTTCGAATATTTTCAAAGTTTTTCGCGTGTGGCCCGATCGACGGATGGGAAACATAAAATTTTACAAGTTTCTCGCGTGTGGCCCGATCGGACGATGAATTTCGAATTTTTTCAAAGTTTCTCGCGTGTGGCCCGATCGGACGATGAATTTCGAATATTTTCAAAGTTTTTCGCGTGTGGCCCGATCGGACGATGAATTTCGAATATTTTCAAAGTTTTTCGCGTGTGGCCCGATCGACGGATGGGAAACATAAAATTTTACAAGTTTCTCGCGTGTGGCCCGATCGGACGATGAATTTCGAATATTTTCAAAGTTTTTCGCGTGTGGCCCGATCGACGGATGGGAAACATAAAATTTTTCAAGTTTCTCGCGTATGGCCCGATCGGACGATCAATTTCGAATTTTTTTAAAGTTTCTCGCGCGTGGCCCGATCGGACGATGAATTTCGAATATTTTCAAAGTTTTTCGCGTGTGGCCCGATCGGACGATGAATTTCGAATATTTTCAAAGTTTTTCGCGTGTGGCCCGATCGGATGATGGGAAACATAAAATTTTACAAGTTTCTCGCGCGTGGCCCGATCGGACGATGAATTTCGAATTTTTTCAAAGTTTCTCGCGTGTGGCCCGATCGACGGATGGGAAACATAAAATTTTACAAGTTTCTCGCGTGTGGCCCGATCGGACGATGAATTTCGAATATTTTCAAAGTTTTTCGCGTGTGGCCCGATCGACGGATGGGAAACATAAAATTTTACAAGTTTCTCGCGTGTGGCCCGATCGGACGATGAATTTCGAATATTTTCAAAGTTTTTCGCGTGTGGCCCGATCGACGGATGGGAAACATAAAATTTTACAAGTTTCTCGCGTATGGACCGATCGGACAATCAATTTCGAATTTTTTCAAAGTTTCCCGCGTGTGGCCCGATCGGACGATGAATTTCGAATATTTTCAAAGTTTCTCGCGTGTGGCCCGATCGGATGATGGGAAACATAAAATTTTACAAGTTTCTCGCGCGTGGCCCGATCGGACGATGAATTTCGAATATTTTCAAAGTTTTTCGCGTGTGGCCCGATCGGACGATGAATTTCGAATATTTTCAAAGTTTTTCGCGTGTGGCCCGATCGGATGATGGGAAACATAAAATTTTACAAGTTTCTCGCGCGTGGCCCGATCGGACGATGAATTTCGAATTTTTTCAAAGTTTCTCGCGTGTGGCCCGATCGACGGATGGGAAACATAAAATTTTACAAGTTTCTCGCGTGTGGCCCGATCGGACGATGAATTTCGAATATTTTCAAAGTTTTTCGCGTGTGGCCCGATCGACGGATGGGAAACATAAAATTTTACAAGTTTCTCGCGTGTGGCCCGATCGGACGATGAATTTCGAATATTTTCAAAGTTTTTCGCGTGTGGCCCGATCGACGGATGGGAAACATAAAATTTTTCAAGTTTCTCGCGTATGGCCCGATCGGACGATCAATTTCGAATTTTTTTAAAGTTTCTCGCGCGTGGCCCGATCGGACGATGAATTTCGAATATTTTCAAAGTTTTTCGCGTGTGGCCCGATCGGACGATGAATTTCGAATATTTTCAAAGTTTTTCGCGTGTGGCCCGATCGGATGATGGGAAACATAAAATTTTACAAGTTTCTCGCGCGTGGCCCGATCGGACGATGAATTTCGAATTTTTTCAAAGTTTCTCGCGTGTGGCCCGATCGACGGATGGGAAACATAAAATTTTACAAGTTTCTCGCGTGTGGCCCGATCGGACGATGAATTTCGAATATTTTCAAAGTTTTTCGCGTGTGGCCCGATCGACGGATGGGAAACATAAAATTTTACAAGTTTCTCGCGTGTGGCCCGATCGGACGATGAATTTCGAATATTTTCAAAGTTTTTCGCGTGTGGCCCGATCGACGGATGGGAAACATAAAATTTTACAAGTTTCTCGCGTATGGACCGATCGGACAATCAATTTCGAATTTTTTCAAAGTTTCCCGCGTGTGGCCCGATCGGACGATGAATTTCGAATATTTTCAAAGTTTCTCGCGTGTGGCCCGATCGGATGATGGGAAACATAAAATTTTACAAGTTTCTCGCGCGTGGCCCGATCGGACGATGAATTTCGAATATTTTCAAAGTTTTTCGCGTGTGGCCCGATCGGACGATGAATTTCGAATATTTTCAAAGTTTTTCGCGTGTGGCCCGATCGGATGATGGGAAACATAAAATTTTACAAGTTTCTCGCGCGTGGCCCGATCGGACGATGAATTTCGAATTTTTTCAAAGTTTCTCGCGTGTGGCCCGATCGACGGATGGGAAACATAAAATTTTACAAGTTTCTCGCGTGTGGCCCGATCGGACGATGAATTTCGAATATTTTCAAAGTTTTTCGCGTGTGGCCCGATCGACGGATGGGAAACATAAAATTTTACAAGTTTCTCGCGTGTGGCCCGATCGGACGATGAATTTCGAATATTTTCAAAGTTTTTCGCGTGTGGCCCGATCGACGGATGGGAAACATAAAATTTTACAAGTTTCTCGCGTATGGACCGATCGGACAATCAATTTCGAATTTTTTCAAAGTTTCCCGCGTGTGGCCCGATCGGACGATGAATTTCGAATATTTTCAAAGTTTCTCGCGTGTGGCCCGATCGGATGATGGGAAACATAAAATTTTACAAGTTTCTCGCGCGTGGCCCGATCGGACGATGAATTTCGAATATTTTCAAAGTTTTTCGCGTGTGGCCCGATCGGATGATGGGAAACATAACATTTTACAAGTTTCTCGCGTGTGGCCCGATCGGACGATGAATTTCGAATATTTTCAAAGTTTTTCGCGTGTGGCCCGATCGGATGATGGGAAACATAAAATTTTACAAGTTTCTCGCGCGTGGCCCGATCGGACGATGAATTTCGAATTTTTTCAAAGTTTCTCGCGTGTGGCCCGATCGACGGATGGGAAACATAAAATTTTACAAGTTTCTCGCGTGTGGCCCGATCGGACGATGAATTTCGAATATTTTCAAAGTTTTTCGCGTGTGGCCCGATCGACGGATGGGAAACATAAAATTTTTCAAGTTTCTCGCGTATGGCCCGATCGGACGATCAATTTCGAATTTTTTCAAAGTTTCTCGCGCGTGGCCCGATCGGACGATGAATTTCGAATATTTTCAAAGTTTTTCGCGTGTGGCCCGATCGACGGATGGGAAACATAAAATTTTACAAGTTTCTCGCGTATGGCCCGATCGGACAATCAATTTCGAATTTTTTCAAAGTTTCCCGCGTGTGGCCCGATCGGACGATGAATTTCGAATATTTTCAAAGTTTCTCGCGTGTGGACCGATCGACGGATGGGAAACATAAAATTTTACAAGTTTCTCGCGTGTGGCCCGATCGGACGATGAATTTCGAATATTTTCAAAGTTTTTCGCGTGTGGCCCGATCGACGGATGGGAAACATAAAATTTTACAAGTTTCTCGCGTATGGCCCGATCGGACAATCAATTTCGAATTTTTTCAAAGTTTCCCGCGTGTGGCCCGATCGGACGATGAATTTCGAATATTTTCAAAGTTTCTCGCGTGTGGACCGATCGACGGATGGGAAACATAAAATTTTACAAGTTTCTCGCGTGTGGCCCGATCGGACGATGAATTTCGAATATTTTCAAAGTTTTTCGCGTGTGGCCCGATCGACGGATGGGAAACATAAAATTTTACAAGTTTCTCGCGTGTGGCCCGATCGGACGATGAATTTCGAATTTTTTCAAAGTTTCTCGCGTGTGGCCCGATCGGACGATGAATTTCGAATATTTTCAAAGTTTTTCGCGTGTGGCCCGATCGGACGATGAATTTCGAATATTTTCAAAGTTTTTCGCGTGTGGCCCGATCGGATGATGGGAAACATAAAATTTTACAAGTTTCTCGCGCGTGGCCCGATCGGACGATGAATTTCGAATTTTTTCAAAGTTTCTCGCGTGTGGCCCGATCGACGGATGGGAAACATAAAATTTTACAAGTTTCTCGCGTGTGGCCCGATCGGACGATGAATTTCGAATATTTTCAAAGTTTTTCGCGTGTGGCCCGATCGACGGATGGGAAACATAAAATTTTACAAGTTTCTCGCGTATGGCCCGATCGGACAATCAATTTCGAATTTTTTCAAAGTTTCCCGCGTGTGGCCCGATCGGACGATGAATTTCGAATATTTTCAAAGTTTCTCGCGTGTGGCCCGATCGGATGATGGGAAACATAAAATTTTACAAGTTTCTCGCGCGTGGCCCGATCGGACGATGAATTTCGAATATTTTCAAAGTTTTTCACGTGTGGCCCGATCGGATGATGGGAAACATAACATTTTACAAGTTTCTCGCGTGTGGCCCGATCGGACGATGAATTTCGAATATTTTCAAAGTTTTTCGCGTGTGGCCCGATCGACGGATGGGAAACATAAAATTTTACAAGTTTCTCGCGTGTGGCCCGATCCGACGATGAATTTCGAATATTTTCAAAGTTTCTCGCGTGTGGCCCGATCGGACGATGGGAAACATAAAATTTTACAAGTTTCTCGCGTGTGGCCCGATCCGACGATGAATTTCGAATATTTTCAAAGTTTCTCGCGTGTGGCCCGATCGACGGATGGGAAACATAAAATTTTACAAGTTTCTCGCGTGTGGCCCGATCGGACGATGAATTTCGAATATTTTCAAAGTTTTTCGCGTGTGGCCCGATCGGATGATGGGAAACATAAAATTTTACAAGTTTCTCGCGTGTGGCCCGATCCGACGATGAATTTCGAATATTTTCAAAGTTTCTCGCGTGTGGCCCGATCCGACGATGAATTTCGAATATTTTCAAAGTTTCTCGCGTGTGGCCCGATCGGACGATGGGAAACATAAAATTTTTCAAGTTTCTCGCGTATGGCCCGATCGGACGATCAATTTCGAATTTTTTCGAAGTTTCTCGCGTGTGGCCCGATCGGACGATGAATTTCGAATATTTTCAAAGTTTCTCGCGTGTGGCCCGATCGGACGATGAATTTCGAATATTTTCAAAGTTTCTCGCGCGTGGCCCGATCGGTCGAAGAATTTCGAATTTTTTCAAAGTTTTTCGCGTGTGGCCCGATCGACGGATGAGAAACATAAAATTTTACAAGTTTCTCGCGTATGGCCCGATCGGACGATCAATTTCGAATTTTTTCAAAGTTTCCCGCGTGTGGCCCGATCGGACGATGAATTTCGAATATTTTCAAAGTTTCTCGCGTGTGGACCGATCGACGGATGGGAAACATAAAATTTTACAAGTTTCTCGCGTGTGGCCCGATCGGACGATGAATTTCGAATATTTTCAAAGTTTTTCGCGTGTGGCCCGATCGACGGATGGGAAACATAAAATTTTACAAGTTTCTCGCGTGTGGCCCGATCGGACGATGAATTTCGAATATTTTCAAAGTTTTTCGCGTGTGGCCCGATCGGATGATGGGAAACATAAAATTTTCAAAGTTACTCGCGTGTGGCCCGATCGGACGATGGGAAACATAAAATTTTACAAGTTTCTCGCGCGTGGCCCGATCGGACGATGAATTTCGAATTTTTTCAAAGTTTCTCGCGTGTGGCCCGATCGACGGATGGGAAACATAAAATTTTACAAGTTTCTCGCGTGTGGCCCGATCGGACGATGAATTTCGAATATTTTCAAAGTTTTTCGCGTGTGGCCCGATCGACGGATGGGAAACATAAAATTTTACAAGTTTCTCGCGCGTGGCCCGATCGGACGATGAATTTCGAATTTTTTCAAAGTTTCTCGCGTGTGGCCCGATCGACGGATGGGAAACATAAAATTTTACAAGTTGCTCGCGTGTGGCCCGATCGGACGATGAATTTCGAATATTTTCAAAGTTTCTCGCGCGTGGCCCGATCGGTCGAAGAATTTCGAATTTTTTCAAAGTTTTTCGCGTGTGGCCCGATCGACGGATGGGAAACATAAAATTTTTCAAGTTTCTCGCGTATGGCCCGATCGGACGATCAATTTCGAATTTTTTCAAAGTTTCTCGCGTGTGGCCCGATCGGACGATGAATTTCGAATATTTTCAAAGTTTCTCGCGTGTGGCCCGATCGGACGATGAATTTCGAATATTTTCAAAGTTTTTCGCGTGTGGCCCGATCGGATGATGGGAAACATAAAATTTTACAAGTTTCTCGCGCGTGGCCCGATCGGACGATGAATTTCGAATTTTTTCAAAGTTTCTCGCGTGTGGCCCGATCGACGGATGGGAAACATAAAATTTTACAAGTTTCTCGCGTGTGGCCCGATCGGACGATGAATTTCGAATATTTTCAAAGTTTCTCGCGTGTGGACCGATCGACGGATGGGAAACATAAAATTTTACAAGTTTCTCGCGTGTGGCCCGATCGGACGATGAATTTCGAATATTTTCAAAGTTTTTCGCGTGTGGCCCGATCGACGGATGGGAAACATAAAATTTTACAAGTTTCTCGCGTGTGGCCCGATCGGACGATGAATTTCGAATTTTTTCAAAGTTTCTCGCGTGTGGCCCGATCGGACGATGAATTTCGAATATTTTCAAAGTTTTTCGCGTGTGGCCCGATCGGACGATGAATTTCGAATATTTTCAAAGTTTTTCGCGTGTGGCCCGATCGACGGATGGGAAACATAAAATTTTACAAGTTTCTCGCGTGTGGCCCGATCGGACGATGAATTTCGAATATTTTCAAAGTTTTTCGCGTGTGGCCCGATCGACGGATGGGAAACATAAAATTTTTCAAGTTTCTCGCGTATGGCCCGATCGGACGATCAATTTCGAATTTTTTAAAAGTTTCTCGCGCGTGGCCCGATCGGACGATGAATTTCGAATATTTTCAAAGTTTTTCGCGTGTGGCCCGATCGGACGATGAATTTCGAATATTTTCAAAGTTTTTCGCGTGTGGCCCGATCGGATGATGGGAAACATAAAATTTTACAAGTTTCTCGCGCGTGGCCCGATCGGACGATGAATTTCGAATTTTTTCAAAGTTTCTCGCGTGTGGCCCGATCGACGGATGGGAAACATAAAATTTTACAAGTTTCTCGCGTGTGGCCCGATCGGACGATGAATTTCGAATATTTTCAAAGTTTTTCGCGTGTGGCCCGATCGACGGATGGGAAACATAAAATTTTACAAGTTTCTCGCGTGTGGCCCGATCGGACGATGAATTTCGAATATTTTCAAAGTTTTTCGCGTGTGGCCCGATCGACGGATGGGAAACATAAAATTTTACAAGTTTCTCGCGTATGGACCGATCGGACAATCAATTTCGAATTTTTTCAAAGTTTCCCGCGTGTGGCCCGATCGGACGATGAATTTCGAATATTTTCAAAGTTTCTCGCGTGTGGCCCGATCGGATGATGGGAAACATAAAATTTTACAAGTTTCTCGCGCGTGGCCCGATCGGACGATGAATTTCGAATATTTTCAAAGTTTTTCGCGTGTGGCCCGATCGGACGATGAATTTCGAATATTTTCAAAGTTTTTCGCGTGTGGCCCGATCGGATGATGGGAAACATAAAATTTTACAAGTTTCTCGCGCGTGGCCCGATCGGACGATGAATTTCGAATTTTTTCAAAGTTTCTCGCGTGTGGCCCGATCGACGGATGGGAAACATAAAATTTTACAAGTTTCTCGCGTGTGGCCCGATCGGACGATGAATTTCGAATATTTTCAAAGTTTTTCGCGTGTGGCCCGATCGACGGATGGGAAACATAAAATTTTACAAGTTTCTCGCGTGTGGCCCGATCGGACGATGAATTTCGAATATTTTCAAAGTTTTTCGCGTGTGGCCCGATCGGATGATGGGAAACATAAAATTTTACAAGTTTCTCGCGTGTGGCCCGATCGGACGATGAATTTCGAATATTTTCAAAGTTTTTCGCGTGTGGCCCGATCGACGGATGGGAAACATAAAATTTTTCAAGTTTCTCGCGTATGGCCCGATCGGACGATCAATTTCGAATTTTTTCAAAGTTTCTCGCGCGTGGCCCGATCGGACGATGAATTTCGAATATTTTCAAAGTTTTTCGCGTGTGGCCCGATCGACGGATGGGAAACATAAAATTTTACAAGTTTCTCGCGTATGGCCCGATCGGACAATCAATTTCGAATTTTTTCAAAGTTTCCCGCGTGTGGCCCGATCGGACGATGAATTTCGAATATTTTCAAAGTTTCTCGCGTGTGGACCGATCGACGGATGGGAAACATAAAATTTTACAAGTTTCTCGCGTGTGGCCCGATCGGACGATGAATTTCGAATATTTTCAAAGTTTTTCGCGTGTGGCCCGATCGACGGATGGGAAACATAAAATTTTACAAGTTTCTCGCGTGTGGCCCGATCGGACGATGAATTTCGAATTTTTTCAAAGTTTCTCGCGTGTGGCCCGATCGGACGATGAATTTCGAATATTTTCAAAGTTTTTCGCGTGTGGCCCGATCGGACGATGAATTTCGAATATTTTCAAAGTTTTTCGCGTGTGGCCCGATCGACGGATGGGAAACATAAAATTTTACAAGTTTCTCGCGTGTGGCCCGATCGGACGATGAATTTCGAATATTTTCAAAGTTTTTCGCGTGTGGCCCGATCGACGGATGGGAAACATAAAATTTTACAAGTTTCTCGCGTATGGACCGATCGGACAATCAATTTCGAATTTTTTCAAAGTTTCCCGCGTGTGGCCCGATCGGACGATGAATTTCGAATATTTTCAAAGTTTCTCGCGTGTGGCCCGATCGGATGATGGGAAACATAAAATTTTACAAGTTTCTCGCGCGTGGCCCGATCGGACGATGAATTTCGAATATTTTCAAAGTTTTTCGCGTGTGGCCCGATCGGACGATGAATTTCGAATATTTTCAAAGTTTTTCGCGTGTGGCCCGATCGGATGATGGGAAACATAAAATTTTACAAGTTTCTCGCGCGTGGCCCGATCGGACGATGAATTTCGAATTTTTTCAAAGTTTCTCGCGTGTGGCCCGATCGACGGATGGGAAACATAAAATTTTACAAGTTTCTCGCGTGTGGCCCGATCGGACGATGAATTTCGAATATTTTCAAAGTTTTTCGCGTGTGGCCCGATCGACGGATGGGAAACATAAAATTTTACAAGTTTCTCGCGTGTGGCCCGATCGGACGATGAATTTCGAATATTTTCAAAGTTTTTCGCGTGTGGCCCGATCGACGGATGGGAAACATAAAATTTTACAAGTTTCTCGCGTATGGACCGATCGGACAATCAATTTCGAATTTTTTCAAAGTTTCCCGCGTGTGGCCCGATCGGACGATGAATTTCGAATATTTTCAAAGTTTCTCGCGTGTGGCCCGATCGGATGATGGGAAACATAAAATTTTACAAGTTTCTCGCGCGTGGCCCGATCGGACGATGAATTTCGAATATTTTCAAAGTTTTTCGCGTGTGGCCCGATCGGATGATGGGAAACATAACATTTTACAAGTTTCTCGCGTGTGGCCCGATCGGACGATGAATTTCGAATATTTTCAAAGTTTTTCGCGTGTGGCCCGATCGGATGATGGGAAACATAAAATTTTACAAGTTTCTCGCGCGTGGCCCGATCGGACGATGAATTTCGAATTTTTTCAAAGTTTCTCGCGTGTGGCCCGATCGACGGATGGGAAACATAAAATTTTACAAGTTTCTCGCGTGTGGCCCGATCGGACGATGAATTTCGAATATTTTCAAAGTTTTTCGCGTGTGGCCCGATCGACGGATGGGAAACATAAAATTTTTCAAGTTTCTCGCGTATGGCCCGATCGGACGATCAATTTCGAATTTTTTCAAAGTTTCTCGCGCGTGGCCCGATCGGACGATGAATTTCGAATATTTTCAAAGTTTTTCGCGTGTGGCCCGATCGACGGATGGGAAACATAAAATTTTACAAGTTTCTCGCGTATGGCCCGATCGGACAATCAATTTCGAATTTTTTCAAAGTTTCCCGCGTGTGGCCCGATCGGACGATGAATTTCGAATATTTTCAAAGTTTCTCGCGTGTGGACCGATCGACGGATGGGAAACATAAAATTTTACAAGTTTCTCGCGTGTGGCCCGATCGGACGATGAATTTCGAATATTTTCAAAGTTTTTCGCGTGTGGCCCGATCGACGGATGGGAAACATAAAATTTTACAAGTTTCTCGCGTGTGGCCCGATCGGACGATGAATTTCGAATTTTTTCAAAGTTTCTCGCGTGTGGCCCGATCGGACGATGAATTTCGAATATTTTCAAAGTTTTTCGCGTGTGGCCCGATCGGACGATGAATTTCGAATATTTTCAAAGTTTTTCGCGTGTGGCCCGATCGGATGATGGGAAACATAAAATTTTACAAGTTTCTCGCGCGTGGCCCGATCGGACGATGAATTTCGAATTTTTTCAAAGTTTCTCGCGTGTGGCCCGATCGACGGATGGGAAACATAAAATTTTACAAGTTTCTCGCGTGTGGCCCGATCGGACGATGAATTTCGAATATTTTCAAAGTTTTTCGCGTGTGGCCCGATCGACGGATGGGAAACATAAAATTTTACAAGTTTCTCGCGTATGGCCCGATCGGACAATCAATTTCGAATTTTTTCAAAGTTTCCCGCGTGTGGCCCGATCGGACGATGAATTTCGAATATTTTCAACGTTTCTCGCGTGTGGACCGATCGACGGATGGGAAACATAAAATTTTACAAGTTTCTCGCGTGTGGCCCGATCGGACGATGAATTTCGAATATTTTCAAAGTTTTTCGCGTGTGGCCCGATCGACGGATGGGAAACATAAAATTTTACAAGTTTCTCGCGTGTGGCCCGATCGGACGATGAATTTCGAATTTTTTCAAAGTTTCTCGCGTGTGGCCCGATCGGACGATGAATTTCGAATATTTTCAAAGTTTTTCGCGTGTGGCCCGATCGGACGATGAATTTCGAATATTTTCAAAGTTTTTCGCGTGTGGCCCGATCGGATGATGGGAAACATAAAATTTTACAAGTTTCTCGCGCGTGGCCCGATCGGACGATGAATTTCGAATTTTTTCAAAGTTTCTCGCGTGTGGCCCGATCGACGGATGGGAAACATAAAATTTTACAAGTTTCTCGCGTGTGGCCCGATCGGACGATGAATTTCGAATATTTTCAAAGTTTTTCGCGTGTGGCCCGATCGACGGATGGGAAACATAAAATTTTACAAGTTTCTCGCGTATGGCCCGATCGGACAATCAATTTCGAATTTTTTCAAAGTTTCCCGCGTGTGGCCCGATCGGACGATGAATTTCGAATATTTTCAAAGTTTCTCGCGTGTGGCCCGATCGGATGATGGGAAACATAAAATTTTACAAGTTTCTCGCGCGTGGCCCGATCGGACGATGAATTTCGAATATTTTCAAAGTTTTTCACGTGTGGCCCGATCGGATGATGGGAAACATAACATTTTACAAGTTTCTCGCGTGTGGCCCGATCGGACGATGAATTTCGAATATTTTCAAAGTTTTTCGCGTGTGGCCCGATCGACGGATGGGAAACATAAAATTTTACAAGTTTCTCGCGTATGGACCGATCGGACAATCAATTTCGAATTTTTTCAAAGTTTCCCGCGTGTGGCCCGATCGGACGATGAATTTCGAATATTTTCAAAGTTTCTCGCGTGTGGCCCGATCGGATGATGGGAAACATAAAATTTTACAAGTTTCTCGCGCGTGGCCCGATCGGACGATGAATTTCGAATATTTTCAAAGTTTTTCGCGTGTGGCCCGATCGGATGATGGGAAACATAACATTTTCAAAGTTTTTCGCGTGTGGCCCGATCGGACGATGAATTTCGAATATTTTCAAAGTTTTTCGCGTGTGGCCCGATCGGATGATGGGAAACATAAAATTTTACAAGTTTCTCGCGTGTGGCCCGATCGGACGATGAATTTCGAATATTTTCAAAGTTTTTCGCGTGTGGCCCGATCGACGGATGGGAAACATAAAATTTTTCAAGTTTCTCGCGTATGGCCCGATCGGACGATCAATTTCGAATTTTTTCAAAGTTTCTCGCGCGTGGCCCGATCGGACGATGAATTTCGAATATTTTCAAAGTTTTTCGCGTGTGGCCCGATCGACGGATGGGAAACATAAAATTTTACAAGTTTCTCGCGTATGGCCCGATCGGACAATCAATTTCGAATTTTTTCAAAGTTTCCCGCGTGTGGCCCGATCGGACGATGAATTTCGAATATTTTCAAAGTTTCTCGCGTGTGGACCGATCGACGGATGGGAAACATAAAATTTTACAAGTTTCTCGCGTGTGGCCCGATCGGACGATGAATTTCGAATATTTTCAAAGTTTTTCGCGTGTGGCCCGATCGACGGATGGGAAACATAAAATTTTACAAGTTTCTCGCGTGTGGCCCGATCGGACGATGAATTTCGAATTTTTTCAAAGTTTCTCGCGTGTGGCCCGATCGGACGATGAATTTCGAATATTTTCAAAGTTTTTCGCGTGTGGCCCGATCGGACGATGAATTTCGAATATTTTCAAAGTTTTTCGCGTGTGGCCCGATCGACGGATGGGAAACATAAAATTTTACAAGTTTCTCGCGTGTGGCCCGATCGGACGATGAATTTCGAATATTTTCAAAGTTTTTCGCGTGTGGCCCGATCGACGGATGGGAAACATAAAATTTTACAAGTTTCTCGCGTATGGACCGATCGGACAATCAATTTCGAATTTTTTCAAAGTTTCCCGCGTGTGGCCCGGTCGGACGATGAATTTCGAATATTTTCAAAGTTTCTCGCGTGTGGCCCGATCGGATGATGGGAAACATAAAATTTTACAAGTTTCTCGCGCGTGGCCCGATCGGACGATGAATTTCGAATATTTTCAAAGTTTTTCGCGTGTGGCCCGATCGGACGATGAATTTCGAATATTTTCAAAGTTTTTCGCGTGTGGCCCGATCGGATGATGGGAAACATAAAATTTTACAAGTTTCTCGCGCGTGGCCCGATCGGACGATGAATTTCGAATTTTTTCAAAGTTTCTCGCGTGTGGCCCGATCGACGGATGGGAAACATAAAATTTTACAAGTTTCTCGCGTGTGGCCCGATCGGACGATGAATTTCGAATATTTTCAAAGTTTTTCGCGTGTGGCCCGATCGACGGATGGGAAACATAAAATTTTACAAGTTTCTCGCGTGTGGCCCGATCGGACGATGAATTTCGAATATTTTCAAAGTTTTTCGCGTGTGGCCCGATCGACGGATGGGAAACATAAAATTTTACAAGTTTCTCGCGTATGGACCGATCGGGCAATCAATTTCGAATTTTTTCAAAGTTTCCCGCGTGTGGCCCGATCGGACGATGAATTTCGAATATTTTCAAAGTTTCTCGCGTGTGGCCCGATCGGATGATGGGAAACATAAAATTTTACAAGTTTCTCGCGCGTGGCCCGATCGGACGATGAATTTCGAATATTTTCAAAGTTTTTCGCGTGTGGCCCGATCGGACGATGAATTTCGAATATTTTCAAAGTTTTTCGCGTGTGGCCCGATCGGATGATGGGAAACATAAAATTTTACAAGTTTCTCGCGCGTGGCCCGATCGGACGATGAATTTCGAATTTTTTCAAAGTTTCTCGCGTGTGGCCCGATCGACGGATGGGAAACATAAAATTTTACAAGTTTCTCGCGTGTGGCCCGATCGGACGATGAATTTCGAATATTTTCAAAGTTTTTCGCGTGTGGCCCGATCGACGGATGGGAAACATAAAATTTTACAAGTTTCTCGCGTGTGGCCCGATCGGACGATGAATTTCGAATATTTTCAAAGTTTTTCGCGTGTGGCCCGATCGACGGATGGGAAACATAAAATTTTACAAGTTTCTCGCGTATGGACCGATCGGACAATCAATTTCGAATTTTTTCAAAGTTTCCCGCGTGTGGCCCGATCGGACGATGAATTTCGAATATTTTCAAAGTTTCTCGCGTGTGGCCCGATCGGATGATGGGAAACATAAAATTTTACAAGTTTCTCGCGCGTGGCCCGATCGGACGATGAATTTCGAATATTTTCAAAGTTTTTCGCGTGTGGCCCGATCGGATGATGGGAAACATAACATTTTCAAAGTTTCTCGCGTGTGGCCCGATCGGACGATGAATTTCGAATATTTTCAAAGTTTTTCGCGTGTGGCCCGATCGGATGATGGGAAACATAAAATTTTACAAGTTTCTCGCGTGTGGCCCGATCCGACGATGAATTTCGAATATTTTCAAAGTTTCTCGCGTGTGGCCCGATCCGACGATGAATTTCGAATATTTTCAAAGTTTCTCGCGTGTGGCCCGATCGGACGATGGGAAACATAAAATTTTTCAAGTTTCTCGCGTATGGCCCGATCGGACGATCAATTTCGAATTTTTTCGAAGTTTCTCGCGTGTGGCCCGATCGGACGATGAATTTCGAATATTTTCAAAGTTTCTCGCGTGTGGCCCGATCGGACGATGAATTTCGAATATTTTCAAAGTTTCTCGCGCGTGGCCCGATCGGTCGAAGAATTTCGAATTTTTTCAAAGTTTTTCGCGTGTGGCCCGATCGACGGATGAGAAACATAAAATTTTACAAGTTTCTCGCGTATGGCCCGATCGGACGATCAATTTCGAATTTTTTCAAAGTTTCCCGCGTGTGGCCCGATCGGACGATGAATTTCGAATATTTTCAAAGTTTCTCGCGTGTGGACCGATCGACGGATGGGAAACATAAAATTTTACAAGTTTCTCGCGTGTGGCCCGATCGGACGATGAATTTCGAATATTTTCAAAGTTTTTCGCGTGTGGCCCGATCGACGGATGGGAAACATAAAATTTTACAAGTTTCTCGCGTGTGGCCCGATCGGACGATGAATTTCGAATATTTTCAAAGTTTTTCGCGTGTGGCCCGATCGGATGATGGGAAACATAAAATTTTCAAAGTTTCTCGCGTGTGGCCCGATCGGACGATGGGAAACATAAAATTTTACAAGTTTCTCGCGCGTGGCCCGATCGGACGATGAATTTCGAATTTTTTCAAAGTTTCTCGCGTGTGGCCCGATCGACGGATGGGAAACATAAAATTTTACAAGTTTCTCGCGTGTGGCCCGATCGGACGATGAATTTCGAATATTTTCAAAGTTTTTCGCGTGTGGCCCGATCGACGGATGGGAAACATAAAATTTTACAAGTTTCTCGCGCGTGGCCCGATCGGACGATGAATTTCGAATTTTTTCAAAGTTTCTCGCGTGTGGCCCGATCGACGGATGGGAAACATAAAATTTTACAAGTTGCTCGCGTGTGGCCCGATCGGACGATGAATTTCGAATATTTTCAAAGTTTCTCGCGCGTGGCCCGATCGGTCGAAGAATTTCGAATTTTTTCAAAGTTTTTCGCGTGTGGCCCGATCGACGGATGGGAAACATAAAATTTTTCAAGTTTCTCGCGTATGGCCCGATCGGACGATCAATTTCGAATTTTTTCAAAGTTTCTCGCGTGTGGCCCGATCGGACGATGAATTTCGAATATTTTCAAAGTTTCTCGCGTGTGGCCCGATCGGACGATGAATTTCGAATATTTTCAAAGTTTTTCGCGTGTGGCCCGATCGGATGATGGGAAACATAAAATTTTACAAGTTTCTCGCGCGTGGCCCGATCGGACGATGAATTTCGAATTTTTTCAAAGTTTCTCGCGTGTGGCCCGATCGACGGATGGGAAACATAAAATTTTACAAGTTTCTCGCGTGTGGCCCGATCGGACGATGAATTTCGAATATTTTCAAAGTTTCTCGCGTGTGGACCGATCGACGGATGGGAAACATAAAATTTTACAAGTTTCTCGCGTGTGGCCCGATCGGACGATGAATTTCGAATATTTTCAAAGTTTTTCGCGTGTGGCCCGATCGACGGATGGGAAACATAAAATTTTACAAGTTTCTCGCGTGTGGCCCGATCGGACGATGAATTTCGAATTTTTTCAAAGTTTCTCGCGTGTGGCCCGATCGGACGATGAATTTCGAATATTTTCAAAGTTTTTCGCGTGTGGCCCGATCGGACGATGAATTTCGAATATTTTCAAAGTTTTTCGCGTGTGGCCCGATCGACGGATGGGAAACATAAAATTTTACAAGTTTCTCGCGTGTGGCCCGATCGGACGATGAATTTCGAATATTTTCAAAGTTTTTCGCGTGTGGCCCGATCGACAAATGGGAAACATAAAATTTTTCAAGTTTCTCGCGTATGGCCCGATCGGACGATCAATTTCGAATTTTTTTAAAGTTTCTCGCGCGTGGCCCGATCGGACGATGAATTTCGAATATTTTCAAAGTTTTTCGCGTGTGGCCCGATCGGACGATGAATTTCGAATATTTTCAAAGTTTTTCGCGTGTGGCCCGATCGGATGATGGGAAACATAAAATTTTACAAGTTTCTCGCGCGTGGCCCGATCGGACGATGAATTTCGAATTTTTTCAAAGTTTCTCGCGTGTGGCCCGATCGACGGATGGGAAACATAAAATTTTACAAGTTTCTCGCGTGTGGCCCGATCGGACGATGAATTTCGAATATTTTCAAAGTTTTTCGCGTGTGGCCCGATCGACGGATGGGAAACATAAAATTTTACAAGTTTCTCGCGTGTGGCCCGATCGGACGATGAATTTCGAATATTTTCAAAGTTTTTCGCGTGTGGCCCGATCGACGGATGGGAAACATAAAATTTTACAAGTTTCTCGCGTATGGACCGATCGGACAATCAATTTCGAATTTTTTCAAAGTTTCCCGCGTGTGGCCCGATCGGACGATGAATTTCGAATATTTTCAAAGTTTCTCGCGTGTGGCCCGATCGGATGATGGGAAACATAAAATTTTACAAGTTTCTCGCGCGTGGCCCGATCGGACGATGAATTTCGAATATTTTCAAAGTTTTTCGCGTGTGGCCCGATCGGACGATGAATTTCGAATATTTTCAAAGATTTTCGCGTGTGGCCCGATCGGATGATGGGAAACATAAAATTTTACAAGTTTCTCGCGCGTGGCCCGATCGGACGATGAATTTCGAATTTTTTCAAAGTTTCTCGCGTGTGGCCCGATCGACGGATGGGAAACATAAAATTTTACAAGTTTCTCGCGTGTGGCCCGATCGGACGATGAATTTCGAATATTTTCAAAGTTTTTCGCGTGTGGCCCGATCGACGGATGGGAAACATAAAATTTTACAAGTTTCTCGCGTGTGGCCCGATCGGACGATGAATTTCGAATATTTTCAAAGTTTTTCGCGTGTGGCCCGATCGACGGATGGGAAACATAAAATTTTACAAGTTTCTCGCGTATGGACCGATCGGACAATCAATTTCGAATTTTTTCAAAGTTTCCCGCGTGTGGCCCGATCGGACGATGAATTTCGAATATTTTCAAAGTTTCTCGCGTGTGGCCCGATCGGATGATGGGAAACATAAAATTTTACAAGTTTCTCGCGCGTGGCCCGATCGGACGATGAATTTCGAATATTTTCAAAGTTTTTCGCGTGTGGCCCGATCGGATGATGGGAAACATAACATTTTCAAAGTTTTTCGCGTGTGGCCCGATCGGACGATGAATTTCGAATATTTTCAAAGTTTTTCGCGTGTGGCCCGATCGGATGATGGGAAACATAAAATTTTACAAGTTTCTCGCGTGTGGCCCGATCGGACGATGAATTTCGAATATTTTCAAAGTTTTTCGCGTGTGGCCCGATCGACGGATGGGAAACATAAAATTTTTCAAGTTTCTCGCGTATGGCCCGATCGGACGATCAATTTCGAATTTTTTCAAAGTTTCTCGCGCGTGGCCCGATCGGACGATGAATTTCGAATATTTTCAAAGTTTTTCGCGTGTGGCCCGATCGACGGATGGGAAACATAAAATTTTACAAGTTTCTCGCGTATGGCCCGATCGGACAATCAATTTCGAATTTTTTCAAAGTTTCCCGCGTGTGGCCCGATCGGACGATGAATTTCGAATATTTTCAAAGTTTCTCGCGTGTGGACCGATCGACGGATGGGAAACATAAAATTTTACAAGTTTCTCGCGTGTGGCCCGATCGGACGATGAATTTCGAATATTTTCAAAGTTTTTCGCGTGTGGCCCGATCGACGGATGGGAAACATAAAATTTTACAAGTTTCTCGCGTGTGGCCCGATCGGACGATGAATTTCGAATTTTTTCAAAGTTTCTCGCGTGTGGCCCGATCGGACGATGAATTTCGAATATTTTCAAAGTTTTTCGCGTGTGGCCCGATCGGACGATGAATTTCGAATATTTTCAAAGTTTTTCGCGTGTGGCCCGATCGACGGATGGGAAACATAAAATTTTACAAGTTTCTCGCGTGTGGCCCGATCGGACGATGAATTTCGAATATTTTCAAAGTTTTTCGCGTGTGGCCCGATCGACGGATGGGAAACATAAAATTTTACAAGTTTCTCGCGTATGGACCGATCGGACAATCAATTTCGAATTTTTTCAAAGTTTCCCGCGTGTGGCCCGATCGGACGATGAATTTCGAATATTTTCAAAGTTTCTCGCGTGTGGCCCGATCGGATGATGGGAAACATAAAATTTTACAAGTTTCTCGCGCGTGGCCCGATCGGACGATGAATTTCGAATATTTTCAAAGTTTTTCGCGTGTGGCCCGATCGACGGATGGGAAACATAAAATTTTACAAGTTTCTCGCGTATGGACCGATCGGACAATCAATTTCGAATTTTTTCAAAGTTTCCCGCGTGTGGCCCGATCGGACGATGAATTTCGAATATTTTCAAAGTTTCTCGCGTGTGGCCCGATCGGATGATGGGAAACATAAAATTTTACAAGTTTCTCGCGTGTGGCCCGATCCGACGATGAATTTCGAATATTTTCAAAGTTTCTCGCGTGTGGCCCGATCGGATGATGGGAAACATAAAATTTTACAAGTTTCTCGCGCGTGGCCCGATCGGACGATGAATTTCGAATATTTTCAAAGTTTTTCACGTGTGGCCCGATCGGATGATGGGAAACATAACATTTTACAAGTTTCTCGCGTGTGGCCCGATCGGACGATGAATTTCGAATATTTTCAAAGTTTTTCGCGTGTGGCCCGATCGACGGATGGGAAACATAAAATTTTACAAGTTTCTCGCGTGTGGCCCGATCCGACGATGAATTTCGCATATTTTCAAAGTTTCTCGCGTGTGGCCCGATCGGACGATGGGAAACATAAAATTTTACAAGTTTCTCGCGTGTGGCCCGATCCGACGATGAATTTCGAATATTTTCAAAGTTTCTCGCGTGTGGCCCGATCGACGGATGGGAAACATAAAATTTTACAAGTTTCTCGCGTGTGGCCCGATCGGACGATGAATTTCGAATATTTTCAAAGTTTTTCGCGTGTGGCCCGATCGGATGATGGGAAACATAAAATTTTACAAGTTTCTCGCGTGTGGCCCGATCCGACGATGAATTTCGAATATTTTCAAAGTTTCTCGCGTGTGGCCCGATCCGACGATGAATTTCGAATATTTTCAAAGTTTCTCGCGTGTGGCCCGATCGGACGATGGGAAACATAAAATTTTTCAAGTTTCTCGCGTATGGCCCGATCGGACGATCAATTTCGAATTTTTTCGAAGTTTCTCGCGTGTGGCCCGATCGGACGATGAATTTCGAATATTTTCAAAGTTTCTCGCGTGTGGCCCGATCGGACGATGAATTTCGAATATTTTCAAAGTTTCTCGCGTGTGGACCGATCGACGGATGGGAAACATAAAATTTTACAAGTTTCTCGCGTGTGGCCCGATCGGACGATGAATTTCGAATATTTTCAAAGTTTTTCGCGTGTGGCCCGATCGACGGATGGGAAACATAAAATTTTACAAGTTTCTCGCGTGTGGCCCGATCGGACGATGAATTTCGAATATTTTCAAAGTTTTTCGCGTGTGGCCCGATCGGATGATGGGAAACATAAAATTTTCAAAGTTTCTCGCGTGTGGCCCGATCGGACGCTGGGAAACATAAAATTTTACAAGTTTCTCGCGCGTGGCCCGATCGGACGATGAATTTCGAATTTTTTCAAAGTTTCTCGCGTGTGGCCCGATCGACGGATGGGAAACATAAAATTTTACAAGTTCCTCGCGTGTGGCCCGATCGGACGATGAATTTCGAATATTTTCAAAGTTTCTCGCGCGTGGCCCGATCGGTCGAAGAATTTCGAATTTTTTCAAAGTTTTTCGCGTGTGGCCCGATCGACGGATGGGAAACATAAAATTTTACAAGTTTCTCGCGTGTGGCCCGATCGGACGATGAATTTCGAATATTTTCAAAGTTTTTCGCGTGTGGCCCGATCGACGGATGGGAAACATAAAATTTTACAAGTTTCTCGCGCGTGGCCCGATCGGACGATGAATTTCGAATTTTTTCAAAGTTTCTCGCGTGTGGCCCGATCGACGGATGGGAAACATAAAATTTTACAAGTTGCTCGCGTGTGGCCCGATCGGACGATGAATTTCGAATATTTTCAAAGTTTCTCGCGCGTGGCCCGATCGGTCGAAGAATTTCGAATTTTTTCAAAGTTTTTCGCGTGTGGCCCGATCGACGGATGGGAAACATAAAATTTTTCAAGTTTCTCGCGTATGGCCCGATCGGACGATCAATTTCGAATTTTTTCAAAGTTTCTCGCGTGTGGCCCGATCGGACGATGAATTTCGAATATTTTCAAAGTTTCTCGCGTGTGGCCCGATCGGACGATGAATTTCGAATATTTTCAAAGTTTTTCGCGTGTGGCCCGATCGGATGATGGGAAACATAAAATTTTACAAGTTTCTCGCGCGTGGCCCGATCGGACGATGAATTTCGAATTTTTTCAAAGTTTCTCGCGTGTGGCCCGATCGACGGATGGGAAACATAAAATTTTACAAGTTTCTCGCGTGTGGCCCGATCGGACGATGAATTTCGAATATTTTCAAAGTTTCTCGCGTGTGGACCGATCGACGGATGGGAAACATAAAATTTTACAAGTTTCTCGCGTGTGGCCCGATCGGACGATGAATTTCGAATATTTTCAAAGTTTTTCGCGTGTGGCCCGATCGACGGATGGGAAACATAAAATTTTACAAGTTTCTCGCGTGTGGCCCGATCGGACGATGAATTTCGAATTTTTTCAAAGTTTCTCGCGTGTGGCCCGATCGGACGATGAATTTCGAATATTTTCAAAGTTTTTCGCGTGTGGCCCGATCGGACGATGAATTTCGAATATTTTCAAAGTTTTTCGCGTGTGGCCCGATCGACGGATGGGAAACATAAAATTTTACAAGTTTCTCGCGTGTGGCCCGATCGGACGATGAATTTCGAATATTTTCAAAGTTTTTCGCGTGTGGCCCGATCGACGGATGGGAAACATAAAATTTTTCAAGTTTCTCGCGTATGGCCCGATCGGACGATCAATTTCGAATTTTTTTAAAGTTTCTCGCGCGTGGCCCGATCGGACGATGAATTTCGAATATTTTCAAAGTTTTTCGCGTGTGGCCCGATCGGACGATGAATTTCGAATATTTTCAAAGTTTTTCGCGTGTGGCCCGATCGGATGATGGGAAACATAAAATTTTACAAGTTTCTCGCGCGTGGCCCGATCGGACGATGAATTTCGAATTTTTTCAAAGTTTCTCGCGTGTGGCCCGATCGACGGATGGGAAACATAAAATTTTACAAGTTTCTCGCGTGTGGCCCGATCGGACGATGAATTTCGAATATTTTCAAAGTTTTTCGCGTGTGGCCCGATCGACGGATGGGAAACATAAAATTTTACAAGTTTCTCGCGTATGGACCGATCGGACAATCAATTTCGAATTTTTTCAAAGTTTCCCGCGTGTGGCCCGATCGGACGATGAATTTCGAATATTTTCAAAGTTTCTCGCGTGTGGCCCGATCGGATGATGGGAAACATAAAATTTTACAAGTTTCTCGCGCGTGGCCCGATCGGACGATGAATTTCGAATATTTTCAAAGTTTTTCGCGTGTGGCCCGATCGGACGATGAATTTCGAATATTTTCAAAGTTTTTCGCGTGTGGCCCGATCGGATGATGGGAAACATAAAATTTTACAAGTTTCTCGCGCGTGGCCCGATCGGACGATGAATTTCGAATTTTTTCAAAGTTTCTCGCGTGTGGCCCGATCGACGGATGGGAAACATAAAATTTTACAAGTTTCTCGCGTGTGGCCCGATCGGACGATGAATTTCGAATATTTTCAAAGTTTTTCGCGTGTGGCCCGATCGACGGATGGGAAACATAAAATTTTACAAGTTTCTCGCGTGTGGCCCGATCGGACGATGAATTTCGAATATTTTCAAAGTTTTTCGCGTGTGGCCCGATCGACGGATGGGAAACATAAAATTTTTCAAGTTTCTCGCGTATGGCCCGATCGGACGATCAATTTCGAATTTTTTTAAAGTTTCTCGCGCGTGGCCCGATCGGACGATGAATTTCGAATATTTTCAAAGTTTTTCGCGTGTGGCCCGATCGGACGATGAATTTCGAATATTTTCAAAGTTTTTCGCGTGTGGCCCGATCGGATGATGGGAAACATAAAATTTTACAAGTTTCTCGCGCGTGGCCCGATCGGACGATGAATTTCGAATTTTTTCAAAGTTTCTCGCGTGTGGCCCGATCGACGGATGGGAAACATAAAATTTTACAAGTTTCTCGCGTGTGGCCCGATCGGACGATGAATTTCGAATATTTTCAAAGTTTTTCGCGTGTGGCCCGATCGACGGATGGGAAACATAAAATTTTACAAGTTTCTCGCGTGTGGCCCGATCGGACGATGAATTTCGAATATTTTCAAAGTTTTTCGCGTGTGGCCCGATCGACGGATGGGAAACATAAAATTTTACAAGTTTCTCGCGTATGGACCGATCGGACAATCAATTTCGAATTTTTTCAAAGTTTCCCGCGTGTGGCCCGATCGGACGATGAATTTCGAATATTTTCAAAGTTTCTCGCGTGTGGCCCGATCGGATGATGGGAAACATAAAATTTTACAAGTTTCTCGCGCGTGGCCCGATCGGACGATGAATTTCGAATATTTTCAAAGTTTTTCGCGTGTGGCCCGATCGGACGATGAATTTCGAATATTTTCAAAGTTTTTCGCGTGTGGCCCGATCGGATGATGGGAAACATAAAATTTTACAAGTTTCTCGCGCGTGGCCCGATCGGACGATGAATTTCGAATTTTTTCAAAGTTTCTCGCGTGTGGCCCGATCGACGGATGGGAAACATAAAATTTTACAAGTTTCTCGCGTGTGGCCCGATCGGACGATGAATTTCGAATATTTTCAAAGTTTTTCGCGTGTGGCCCGATCGACGGATGGGAAACATAAAATTTTACAAGTTTCTCGCGTGTGGCCCGATCGGACGATGAATTTCGAATATTTTCAAAGTTTTTCGCGTGTGGCCCGATCGACGGATGGGAAACATAAAATTTTACAAGTTTCTCGCGTATGGACCGATCGGACAATCAATTTCGAATTTTTTCAAAGTTTCCCGCGTGTGGCCCGATCGGACGATGAATTTCGAATATTTTCAAAGTTTCTCGCGTGTGGCCCGATCGGATGATGGGAAACATAAAATTTTACAAGTTTCTCGCGCGTGGCCCGATCGGACGATGAATTTCGAATATTTTCAAAGTTTTTCGCGTGTGGCCCGATCGGATGATGGGAAACATAACATTTTACAAGTTTCTCGCGTGTGGCCCGATCGGACGATGAATTTCGAATATTTTCAAAGTTTTTCGCGTGTGGCCCGATCGGATGATGGGAAACATAAAATTTTACAAGTTTCTCGCGCGTGGCCCGATCGGACGATGAATTTCGAATTTTTTCAAAGTTTCTCGCGTGTGGCCCGATCGACGGATGGGAAACATAAAATTTTACAAGTTTCTCGCGTGTGGCCCGATCGGACGATGAATTTCGAATATTTTCAAAGTTTTTCGCGTGTGGCCCGATCGACGGATGGGAAACATAAAATTTTTCAAGTTTCTCGCGTATGGCCCGATCGGACGATCAATTTCGAATTTTTTCAAAGTTTCTCGCGCGTGGCCCGATCGGACGATGAATTTCGAATATTTTCAAAGTTTTTCGCGTGTGGCCCGATCGACGGATGGGAAACATAAAATTTTACAAGTTTCTCGCGTATGGCCCGATCGGACAATCAATTTCGAATTTTTTCAAAGTTTCCCGCGTGTGGCCCGATCGGACGATGAATTTCGAATATTTTCAAAGTTTCTCGCGTGTGGACCGATCGACGGATGGGAAACATAAAATTTTACAAGTTTCTCGCGTGTGGCCCGATCGGACGATGAATTTCGAATATTTTCAAAGTTTTTCGCGTGTGGCCCGATCGACGGATGGGAAACATAAAATTTTACAAGTTTCTCGCGTATGGCCCGATCGGACAATCAATTTCGAATTTTTTCAAAGTTTCCCGCGTGTGGCCCGATCGGACGATGAATTTCGAATATTTTCAAAGTTTCTCGCGTGTGGACCGATCGACGGATGGGAAACATAAAATTTTACAAGTTTCTCGCGTGTGGCCCGATCGGACGATGAATTTCGAATATTTTCAAAGTTTTTCGCGTGTGGCCCGATCGACGGATGGGAAACATAAAATTTTACAAGTTTCTCGCGTGTGGCCCGATCGGACGATGAATTTCGAATTTTTTCAAAGTTTCTCGCGTGTGGCCCGATCGGACGATGAATTTCGAATATTTTCAAAGTTTTTCGCGTGTGGCCCGATCGGACGATGAATTTCGAATATTTTCAAAGTTTTTCGCGTGTGGCCCGATCGGATGATGGGAAACATAAAATTTTACAAGTTTCTCGCGCGTGGCCCGATCGGACGATGAATTTCGAATTTTTTCAAAGTTTCTCGCGTGTGGCCCGATCGACGGATGGGAAACATAAAATTTTACAAGTTTCTCGCGTGTGGCCCGATCGGACGATGAATTTCGAATATTTTCAAAGTTTTTCGCGTGTGGCCCGATCGACGGATGGGAAACATAAAATTTTACAAGTTTCTCGCGTATGGCCCGATCGGACAATCAATTTCGAATTTTTTCAAAGTTTCCCGCGTGTGGCCCGATCGGACGATGAATTTCGAATATTTTCAAAGTTTCTCGCGTGTGGCCCGATCGGATGATGGGAAACATAAAATTTTACAAGTTTCTCGCGCGTGGCCCGATCGGACGATGAATTTCGAATATTTTCAAAGTTTTTCACGTGTGGCCCGATCGGATGATGGGAAACATAACATTTTACAAGTTTCTCGCGTGTGGCCCGATCGGACGATGAATTTCGAATATTTTCAAAGTTTTTCGCGTGTGGCCCGATCGACGGATGGGAAACATAAAATTTTACAAGTTTCTCGCGTGTGGCCCGATCCGACGATGAATTTCGAATATTTTCAAAGTTTCTCGCGTGTGGCCCGATCGGACGATGGGAAACATAAAATTTTACAAGTTTCTCGCGTGTGGCCCGATCCGACGATGAATTTCGAATATTTTCAAAGTTTCTCGCGTGTGGCCCGATCGACGGATGGGAAACATAAAATTTTACAAGTTTCTCGCGTGTGGCCCGATCGGACGATGAATTTCGAATATTTTCAAAGTTTTTCGCGTGTGGCCCGATCGGATGATGGGAAACATAAAATTTTACAAGTTTCTCGCGTGTGGCCCGATCCGACGATGAATTTCGAATATTTTCAAAGTTTCTCGCGTGTGGCCCGATCCGACGATGAATTTCGAATATTTTCAAAGTTTCTCGCGTGTGGCCCGATCGGACGATGGGAAACATAAAATTTTTCAAGTTTCTCGCGTATGGCCCGATCGGACGATCAATTTCGAATTTTTTCGAAGTTTCTCGCGTGTGGCCCGATCGGACGATGAATTTCGAATATTTTCAAAGTTTCTCGCGTGTGGCCCGATCGGACGATGAATTTCGAATATTTTCAAAGTTTCTCGCGCGTGGCCCGATCGGTCGAAGAATTTCGAATTTTTTCAAAGTTTTTCGCGTGTGGCCCGATCGACGGATGAGAAACATAAAATTTTACAAGTTTCTCGCGTATGGCCCGATCGGACGATCAATTTCGAATTTTTTCAAAGTTTCCCGCGTGTGGCCCGATCGGACGATGAATTTCGAATATTTTCAAAGTTTCTCGCGTGTGGACCGATCGACGGATGGGAAACATAAAATTTTACAAGTTTCTCGCGTGTGGCCCGATCGGACGATGAATTTCGAATATTTTCAAAGTTTTTCGCGTGTGGCCCGATCGACGGATGGGAAACATAAAATTTTACAAGTTTCTCGCGTGTGGCCCGATCGGACGATGAATTTCGAATATTTTCAAAGTTTTTCGCGTGTGGCCCGATCGGATGATGGGAAACATAAAATTTTCAAAGTTACTCGCGTGTGGCCCGATCGGACGATGGGAAACATAAAATTTTACAAGTTTCTCGCGCGTGGCCCGATCGGACGATGAATTTCGAATTTTTTCAAAGTTTCTCGCGTGTGGCCCGATCGACGGATGGGAAACATAAAATTTTACAAGTTTCTCGCGTGTGGCCCGATCGGACGATGAATTTCGAATATTTTCAAAGTTTTTCGCGTGTGGCCCGATCGACGGATGGGAAACATAAAATTTTACAAGTTTCTCGCGCGTGGCCCGATCGGACGATGAATTTCGAATTTTTTCAAAGTTTCTCGCGTGTGGCCCGATCGACGGATGGGAAACATAAAATTTTACAAGTTGCTCGCGTGTGGCCCGATCGGACGATGAATTTCGAATATTTTCAAAGTTTCTCGCGCGTGGCCCGATCGGTCGAAGAATTTCGAATTTTTTCAAAGTTTTTCGCGTGTGGCCCGATCGACGGATGGGAAACATAAAATTTTTCAAGTTTCTCGCGTATGGCCCGATCGGACGATCAATTTCGAATTTTTTCAAAGTTTCTCGCGTGTGGCCCGATCGGACGATGAATTTCGAATATTTTCAAAGTTTCTCGCGTGTGGCCCGATCGGACGATGAATTTCGAATATTTTCAAAGTTTTTCGCGTGTGGCCCGATCGGATGATGGGAAACATAAAATTTTACAAGTTTCTCGCGCGTGGCCCGATCGGACGATGAATTTCGAATTTTTTCAAAGTTTCTCGCGTGTGGCCCGATCGACGGATGGGAAACATAAAATTTTACAAGTTTCTCGCGTGTGGCCCGATCGGACGATGAATTTCGAATATTTTCAAAGTTTCTCGCGTGTGGACCGATCGACGGATGGGAAACATAAAATTTTACAAGTTTCTCGCGTGTGGCCCGATCGGACGATGAATTTCGAATATTTTCAAAGTTTTTCGCGTGTGGCCCGATCGACGGATGGGAAACATAAAATTTTACAAGTTTCTCGCGTGTGGCCCGATCGGACGATGAATTTCGAATTTTTTCAAAGTTTCTCGCGTGTGGCCCGATCGGACGATGAATTTCGAATATTTTCAAAGTTTTTCGCGTGTGGCCCGATCGGACGATGAATTTCGAATATTTTCAAAGTTTTTCGCGTGTGGCCCGATCGACGGATGGGAAACATAAAATTTTACAAGTTTCTCGCGTGTGGCCCGATCGGACGATGAATTTCGAATATTTTCAAAGTTTTTCGCGTGTGGCCCGATCGACGGATGGGAAACATAAAATTTTTCAAGTTTCTCGCGTATGGCCCGATCGGACGATCAATTTCGAATTTTTTTAAAGTTTCTCGCGCGTGGCCCGATCGGACGATGAATTTCGAATATTTTCAAAGTTTTTCGCGTGTGGCCCGATCGGACGATGAATTTCGAATATTTTCAAAGTTTTTCGCGTGTGGCCCGATCGGATGATGGGAAACATAAAATTTTACAAGTTTCTCGCGCGTGGCCCGATCGGACGATGAATTTCGAATTTTTTCAAAGTTTCTCGCGTGTGGCCCGATCGACGGATGGGAAACATAAAATTTTACAAGTTTCTCGCGTGTGGCCCGATCGGACGATGAATTTCGAATATTTTCAAAGTTTTTCGCGTGTGGCCCGATCGACGGATGGGAAACATAAAATTTTACAAGTTTCTCGCGTGTGGCCCGATCGGACGATGAATTTCGAATATTTTCAAAGTTTTTCGCGTGTGGCCCGATCGACGGATGGGAAACATAAAATTTTACAAGTTTCTCGCGTATGGACCGATCGGACAATCAATTTCGAATTTTTTCAAAGTTTCCCGCGTGTGGCCCGATCGGACGATGAATTTCGAATATTTTCAAAGTTTCTCGCGTGTGGCCCGATCGGATGATGGGAAACATAAAATTTTACAAGTTTCTCGCGCGTGGCCCGATCGGACGATGAATTTCGAATATTTTCAAAGTTTTTCGCGTGTGGCCCGATCGGACGATGAATTTCGAATATTTTCAAAGTTTTTCGCGTGTGGCCCGATCGGATGATGGGAAACATAAAATTTTACAAGTTTCTCGCGCGTGGCCCGATCGGACGATGAATTTCGAATTTTTTCAAAGTTTCTCGCGTGTGGCCCGATCGACGGATGGGAAACATAAAATTTTACAAGTTTCTCGCGTGTGGCCCGATCGGACGATGAATTTCGAATATTTTCAAAGTTTTTCGCGTGTGGCCCGATCGACGGATGGGAAACATAAAATTTTACAAGTTTCTCGCGTGTGGCCCGATCGGACGATGAATTTCGAATATTTTCAAAGTTTTTCGCGTGTGGCCCGATCGGATGATGGGAAACATAAAATTTTACAAGTTTCTCGCGTGTGGCCCGATCGGACGATGAATTTCGAATATTTTCAAAGTTTTTCGCGTGTGGCCCGATCGACGGATGGGAAACATAAAATTTTTCAAGTTTCTCGCGTATGGCCCGATCGGACGATCAATTTCGAATTTTTTCAAAGTTTCTCGCGCGTGGCCCGATCGGACGATGAATTTCGAATATTTTCAAAGTTTTTCGCGTGTGGCCCGATCGACGGATGGGAAACATAAAATTTTACAAGTTTCTCGCGTATGGCCCGATCGGACAATCAATTTCGAATTTTTTCAAAGTTTCCCGCGTGTGGCCCGATCGGACGATGAATTTCGAATATTTTCAAAGTTTCTCGCGTGTGGACCGATCGACGGATGGGAAACATAAAATTTTACAAGTTTCTCGCGTGTGGCCCGATCGGACGATGAATTTCGAATATTTTCAAAGTTTTTCGCGTGTGGCCCGATCGACGGATGGGAAACATAAAATTTTACAAGTTTCTCGCGTGTGGCCCGATCGGACGATGAATTTCGAATTTTTTCAAAGTTTCTCGCGTGTGGCCCGATCGGACGATGAATTTCGAATATTTTCAAAGTTTTTCGCGTGTGGCCCGATCGGACGATGAATTTCGAATATTTTCAAAGTTTTTCGCGTGTGGCCCGATCGACGGATGGGAAACATAAAATTTTACAAGTTTCTCGCGTGTGGCCCGATCGGACGATGAATTTCGAATATTTTCAAAGTTTTTCGCGTGTGGCCCGATCGACGGATGGGAAACATAAAATTTTACAAGTTTCTCGCGTATGGACCGATCGGACAATCAATTTCGAATTTTTTCAAAGTTTCCCGCGTGTGGCCCGATCGGACGATGAATTTCGAATATTTTCAAAGTTTCTCGCGTGTGGCCCGATCGGATGATGGGAAACATAAAATTTTACAAGTTTCTCGCGCGTGGCCCGATCGGACGATGAATTTCGAATATTTTCAAAGTTTTTCGCGTGTGGCCCGATCGGACGATGAATTTCGAATATTTTCAAAGTTTTTCGCGTGTGGCCCGATCGGATGATGGGAAACATAAAATTTTACAAGTTTCTCGCGCGTGGCCCGATCGGACGATGAATTTCGAATTTTTTCAAAGTTTCTCGCGTGTGGCCCGATCGACGGATGGGAAACATAAAATTTTACAAGTTTCTCGCGTGTGGCCCGATCGGACGATGAATTTCGAATATTTTCAAAGTTTTTCGCGTGTGGCCCGATCGACGGATGGGAAACATAAAATTTTACAAGTTTCTCGCGTGTGGCCCGATCGGACGATGAATTTCGAATATTTTCAAAGTTTTTCGCGTGTGGCCCGATCGACGGATGGGAAACATAAAATTTTACAAGTTTCTCGCGTATGGACCGATCGGACAATCAATTTCGAATTTTTTCAAAGTTTCCCGCGTGTGGCCCGATCGGACGATGAATTTCGAATATTTTCAAAGTTTCTCGCGTGTGGCCCGATCGGATGATGGGAAACATAAAATTTTACAAGTTTCTCGCGCGTGGCCCGATCGGACGATGAATTTCGAATATTTTCAAAGTTTTTCGCGTGTGGCCCGATCGGATGATGGGAAACATAACATTTTACAAGTTTCTCGCGTGTGGCCCGATCGGACGATGAATTTCGAATATTTTCAAAGTTTTTCGCGTGTGGCCCGATCGGATGATGGGAAACATAAAATTTTACAAGTTTCTCGCGCGTGGCCCGATCGGACGATGAATTTCGAATTTTTTCAAAGTTTCTCGCGTGTGGCCCGATCGACGGATGGGAAACATAAAATTTTACAAGTTTCTCGCGTGTGGCCCGATCGGACGATGAATTTCGAATATTTTCAAAGTTTTTCGCGTGTGGCCCGATCGACGGATGGGAAACATAAAATTTTTCAAGTTTCTCGCGTATGGCCCGATCGGACGATCAATTTCGAATTTTTTCAAAGTTTCTCGCGCGTGGCCCGATCGGACGATGAATTTCGAATATTTTCAAAGTTTTTCGCGTGTGGCCCGATCGACGGATGGGAAACATAAAATTTTACAAGTTTCTCGCGTATGGCCCGATCGGACAATCAATTTCGAATTTTTTCAAAGTTTCCCGCGTGTGGCCCGATCGGACGATGAATTTCGAATATTTTCAAAGTTTCTCGCGTGTGGACCGATCGACGGATGGGAAACATAAAATTTTACAAGTTTCTCGCGTGTGGCCCGATCGGACGATGAATTTCGAATATTTTCAAAGTTTTTCGCGTGTGGCCCGATCGACGGATGGGAAACATAAAATTTTACAAGTTTCTCGCGTGTGGCCCGATCGGACGATGAATTTCGAATTTTTTCAAAGTTTCTCGCGTGTGGCCCGATCGGACGATGAATTTCGAATATTTTCAAAGTTTTTCGCGTGTGGCCCGATCGGACGATGAATTTCGAATATTTTCAAAGTTTTTCGCGTGTGGCCCGATCGGATGATGGGAAACATAAAATTTTACAAGTTTCTCGCGCGTGGCCCGATCGGACGATGAATTTCGAATTTTTTCAAAGTTTCTCGCGTGTGGCCCGATCGACGGATGGGAAACATAAAATTTTACAAGTTTCTCGCGTGTGGCCCGATCGGACGATGAATTTCGAATATTTTCAAAGTTTTTCGCGTGTGGCCCGATCGACGGATGGGAAACATAAAATTTTACAAGTTTCTCGCGTATGGCCCGATCGGACAATCAATTTCGAATTTTTTCAAAGTTTCCCGCGTGTGGCCCGATCGGACGATGAATTTCGAATATTTTCAACGTTTCTCGCGTGTGGACCGATCGACGGATGGGAAACATAAAATTTTACAAGTTTCTCGCGTGTGGCCCGATCGGACGATGAATTTCGAATATTTTCAAAGTTTTTCGCGTGTGGCCCGATCGACGGATGGGAAACATAAAATTTTACAAGTTTCTCGCGTGTGGCCCGATCGGACGATGAATTTCGAATTTTTTCAAAGTTTCTCGCGTGTGGCCCGATCGGACGATGAATTTCGAATATTTTCAAAGTTTTTCGCGTGTGGCCCGATCGGACGATGAATTTCGAATATTTTCAAAGTTTTTCGCGTGTGGCCCGATCGGATGATGGGAAACATAAAATTTTACAAGTTTCTCGCGCGTGGCCCGATCGGACGATGAATTTCGAATTTTTTCAAAGTTTCTCGCGTGTGGCCCGATCGACGGATGGGAAACATAAAATTTTACAAGTTTCTCGCGTGTGGCCCGATCGGACGATGAATTTCGAATATTTTCAAAGTTTTTCGCGTGTGGCCCGATCGACGGATGGGAAACATAAAATTTTACAAGTTTCTCGCGTATGGCCCGATCGGACAATCAATTTCGAATTTTTTCAAAGTTTCCCGCGTGTGGCCCGATCGGACGATGAATTTCGAATATTTTCAAAGTTTCTCGCGTGTGGCCCGATCGGATGATGGGAAACATAAAATTTTACAAGTTTCTCGCGCGTGGCCCGATCGGACGATGAATTTCGAATATTTTCAAAGTTTTTCACGTGTGGCCCGATCGGATGATGGGAAACATAACATTTTACAAGTTTCTCGCGTGTGGCCCGATCGGACGATGAATTTCGAATATTTTCAAAGTTTTTCGCGTGTGGCCCGATCGACGGATGGGAAACATAAAATTTTACAAGTTTCTCGCGTATGGACCGATCGGACAATCAATTTCGAATTTTTTCAAAGTTTCCCGCGTGTGGCCCGATCGGACGATGAATTTCGAATATTTTCAAAGTTTCTCGCGTGTGGCCCGATCGGATGATGGGAAACATAAAATTTTACAAGTTTCTCGCGCGTGGCCCGATCGGACGATGAATTTCGAATATTTTCAAAGTTTTTCGCGTGTGGCCCGATCGGATGATGGGAAACATAACATTTTCAAAGTTTTTCGCGTGTGGCCCGATCGGACGATGAATTTCGAATATTTTCAAAGTTTTTCGCGTGTGGCCCGATCGGATGATGGGAAACATAAAATTTTACAAGTTTCTCGCGTGTGGCCCGATCGGACGATGAATTTCGAATATTTTCAAAGTTTTTCGCGTGTGGCCCGATCGACGGATGGGAAACATAAAATTTTTCAAGTTTCTCGCGTATGGCCCGATCGGACGATCAATTTCGAATTTTTTCAAAGTTTCTCGCGCGTGGCCCGATCGGACGATGAATTTCGAATATTTTCAAAGTTTTTCGCGTGTGGCCCGATCGACGGATGGGAAACATAAAATTTTACAAGTTTCTCGCGTATGGCCCGATCGGACAATCAATTTCGAATTTTTTCAAAGTTTCCCGCGTGTGGCCCGATCGGACGATGAATTTCGAATATTTTCAAAGTTTCTCGCGTGTGGACCGATCGACGGATGGGAAACATAAAATTTTACAAGTTTCTCGCGTGTGGCCCGATCGGACGATGAATTTCGAATATTTTCAAAGTTTTTCGCGTGTGGCCCGATCGACGGATGGGAAACATAAAATTTTACAAGTTTCTCGCGTGTGGCCCGATCGGACGATGAATTTCGAATTTTTTCAAAGTTTCTCGCGTGTGGCCCGATCGGACGATGAATTTCGAATATTTTCAAAGTTTTTCGCGTGTGGCCCGATCGGACGATGAATTTCGAATATTTTCAAAGTTTTTCGCGTGTGGCCCGATCGACGGATGGGAAACATAAAATTTTACAAGTTTCTCGCGTGTGGCCCGATCGGACGATGAATTTCGAATATTTTCAAAGTTTTTCGCGTGTGGCCCGATCGACGGATGGGAAACATAAAATTTTACAAGTTTCTCGCGTATGGACCGATCGGACAATCAATTTCGAATTTTTTCAAAGTTTCCCGCGTGTGGCCCGGTCGGACGATGAATTTCGAATATTTTCAAAGTTTCTCGCGTGTGGCCCGATCGGATGATGGGAAACATAAAATTTTACAAGTTTCTCGCGCGTGGCCCGATCGGACGATGAATTTCGAATATTTTCAAAGTTTTTCGCGTGTGGCCCGATCGGACGATGAATTTCGAATATTTTCAAAGTTTTTCGCGTGTGGCCCGATCGGATGATGGGAAACATAAAATTTTACAAGTTTCTCGCGCGTGGCCCGATCGGACGATGAATTTCGAATTTTTTCAAAGTTTCTCGCGTGTGGCCCGATCGACGGATGGGAAACATAAAATTTTACAAGTTTCTCGCGTGTGGCCCGATCGGACGATGAATTTCGAATATTTTCAAAGTTTTTCGCGTGTGGCCCGATCGACGGATGGGAAACATAAAATTTTACAAGTTTCTCGCGTGTGGCCCGATCGGACGATGAATTTCGAATATTTTCAAAGTTTTTCGCGTGTGGCCCGATCGACGGATGGGAAACATAAAATTTTACAAGTTTCTCGCGTATGGACCGATCGGGCAATCAATTTCGAATTTTTTCAAAGTTTCCCGCGTGTGGCCCGATCGGACGATGAATTTCGAATATTTTCAAAGTTTCTCGCGTGTGGCCCGATCGGATGATGGGAAACATAAAATTTTACAAGTTTCTCGCGCGTGGCCCGATCGGACGATGAATTTCGAATATTTTCAAAGTTTTTCGCGTGTGGCCCGATCGGACGATGAATTTCGAATATTTTCAAAGTTTTTCGCGTGTGGCCCGATCGGATGATGGGAAACATAAAATTTTACAAGTTTCTCGCGCGTGGCCCGATCGGACGATGAATTTCGAATTTTTTCAAAGTTTCTCGCGTGTGGCCCGATCGACGGATGGGAAACATAAAATTTTACAAGTTTCTCGCGTGTGGCCCGATCGGACGATGAATTTCGAATATTTTCAAAGTTTTTCGCGTGTGGCCCGATCGACGGATGGGAAACATAAAATTTTACAAGTTTCTCGCGTGTGGCCCGATCGGACGATGAATTTCGAATATTTTCAAAGTTTTTCGCGTGTGGCCCGATCGACGGATGGGAAACATAAAATTTTACAAGTTTCTCGCGTATGGACCGATCGGACAATCAATTTCGAATTTTTTCAAAGTTTCCCGCGTGTGGCCCGATCGGACGATGAATTTCGAATATTTTCAAAGTTTCTCGCGTGTGGCCCGATCGGATGATGGGAAACATAAAATTTTACAAGTTTCTCGCGCGTGGCCCGATCGGACGATGAATTTCGAATATTTTCAAAGTTTTTCGCGTGTGGCCCGATCGGATGATGGGAAACATAACATTTTCAAAGTTTCTCGCGTGTGGCCCGATCGGACGATGAATTTCGAATATTTTCAAAGTTTTTCGCGTGTGGCCCGATCGGATGATGGGAAACATAAAATTTTACAAGTTTCTCGCGTGTGGCCCGATCCGACGATGAATTTCGAATATTTTCAAAGTTTCTCGCGTGTGGCCCGATCCGACGATGAATTTCGAATATTTTCAAAGTTTCTCGCGTGTGGCCCGATCGGACGATGGGAAACATAAAATTTTTCAAGTTTCTCGCGTATGGCCCGATCGGACGATCAATTTCGAATTTTTTCGAAGTTTCTCGCGTGTGGCCCGATCGGACGATGAATTTCGAATATTTTCAAAGTTTCTCGCGTGTGGCCCGATCGGACGATGAATTTCGAATATTTTCAAAGTTTCTCGCGCGTGGCCCGATCGGTCGAAGAATTTCGAATTTTTTCAAAGTTTTTCGCGTGTGGCCCGATCGACGGATGAGAAACATAAAATTTTACAAGTTTCTCGCGTATGGCCCGATCGGACGATCAATTTCGAATTTTTTCAAAGTTTCCCGCGTGTGGCCCGATCGGACGATGAATTTCGAATATTTTCAAAGTTTCTCGCGTGTGGACCGATCGACGGATGGGAAACATAAAATTTTACAAGTTTCTCGCGTGTGGCCCGATCGGACGATGAATTTCGAATATTTTCAAAGTTTTTCGCGTGTGGCCCGATCGACGGATGGGAAACATAAAATTTTACAAGTTTCTCGCGTGTGGCCCGATCGGACGATGAATTTCGAATATTTTCAAAGTTTTTCGCGTGTGGCCCGATCGGATGATGGGAAACATAAAATTTTCAAAGTTTCTCGCGTGTGGCCCGATCGGACGATGGGAAACATAAAATTTTACAAGTTTCTCGCGCGTGGCCCGATCGGACGATGAATTTCGAATTTTTTCAAAGTTTCTCGCGTGTGGCCCGATCGACGGATGGGAAACATAAAATTTTACAAGTTTCTCGCGTGTGGCCCGATCGGACGATGAATTTCGAATATTTTCAAAGTTTTTCGCGTGTGGCCCGATCGACGGATGGGAAACATAAAATTTTACAAGTTTCTCGCGCGTGGCCCGATCGGACGATGAATTTCGAATTTTTTCAAAGTTTCTCGCGTGTGGCCCGATCGACGGATGGGAAACATAAAATTTTACAAGTTGCTCGCGTGTGGCCCGATCGGACGATGAATTTCGAATATTTTCAAAGTTTCTCGCGCGTGGCCCGATCGGTCGAAGAATTTCGAATTTTTTCAAAGTTTTTCGCGTGTGGCCCGATCGACGGATGGGAAACATAAAATTTTTCAAGTTTCTCGCGTATGGCCCGATCGGACGATCAATTTCGAATTTTTTCAAAGTTTCTCGCGTGTGGCCCGATCGGACGATGAATTTCGAATATTTTCAAAGTTTCTCGCGTGTGGCCCGATCGGACGATGAATTTCGAATATTTTCAAAGTTTTTCGCGTGTGGCCCGATCGGATGATGGGAAACATAAAATTTTACAAGTTTCTCGCGCGTGGCCCGATCGGACGATGAATTTCGAATTTTTTCAAAGTTTCTCGCGTGTGGCCCGATCGACGGATGGGAAACATAAAATTTTACAAGTTTCTCGCGTGTGGCCCGATCGGACGATGAATTTCGAATATTTTCAAAGTTTTTCGCGTGTGGCCCGATCGACGGATGGGAAACATAAAATTTTACAAGTTTCTCGCGTGTGGCCCGATCGGACGATGAATTTCGAATATTTTCAAAGTTTTTCGCGTGTGGCCCGATCGACGGATGGGAAACATAAAATTTTACAAGTTTCTCGCGTATGGACCGATCGGACAATCAATTTCGAATTTTTTCAAAGTTTCCCGCGTGTGGCCCGATCGGACGATGAATTTCGAATATTTTCAAAGTTTCTCGCGTGTGGCCCGATCGGATGATGGGAAACATAAAATTTTACAAGTTTCTCGCGCGTGGCCCGATCGGACGATGAATTTCGAATATTTTCAAAGTTTTTCGCGTGTGGCCCGATCGGATGATGGGAAACATAACATTTTCAAAGTTTTTCGCGTGTGGCCCGATCGGACGATGAATTTCGAATATTTTCAAAGTTTTTCGCGTGTGGCCCGATCGGATGATGGGAAACATAAAATTTTACAAGTTTCTCGCGTGTGGCCCGATCGGACGATGAATTTCGAATATTTTCAAAGTTTTTCGCGTGTGGCCCGATCGACGGATGGGAAACATAAAATTTTTCAAGTTTCTCGCGTATGGCCCGATCGGACGATCAATTTCGAATTTTTTCAAAGTTTCTCGCGCGTGGCCCGATCGGACGATGAATTTCGAATATTTTCAAAGTTTTTCGCGTGTGGCCCGATCGACGGATGGGAAACATAAAATTTTACAAGTTTCTCGCGTATGGCCCGATCGGACAATCAATTTCGAATTTTTTCAAAGTTTCCCGCGTGTGGCCCGATCGGACGATGAATTTCGAATATTTTCAAAGTTTCTCGCGTGTGGACCGATCGACGGATGGGAAACATAAAATTTTACAAGTTTCTCGCGTGTGGCCCGATCGGACGATGAATTTCGAATATTTTCAAAGTTTTTCGCGTGTGGCCCGATCGACGGATGGGAAACATAAAATTTTACAAGTTTCTCGCGTGTGGCCCGATCGGACGATGAATTTCGAATTTTTTCAAAGTTTCTCGCGTGTGGCCCGATCGGACGATGAATTTCGAATATTTTCAAAGTTTTTCGCGTGTGGCCCGATCGGACGATGAATTTCGAATATTTTCAAAGTTTTTCGCGTGTGGCCCGATCGACGGATGGGAAACATAAAATTTTACAAGTTTCTCGCGTGTGGCCCGATCGGACGATGAATTTCGAATATTTTCAAAGTTTTTCGCGTGTGGCCCGATCGACGGATGGGAAACATAAAATTTTACAAGTTTCTCGCGTATGGACCGATCGGACAATCAATTTCGAATTTTTTCAAAGTTTCCCGCGTGTGGCCCGATCGGACGATGAATTTCGAATATTTTCAAAGTTTCTCGCGTGTGGCCCGATCGGATGATGGGAAACATAAAATTTTACAAGTTTCTCGCGCGTGGCCCGATCGGACGATGAATTTCGAATATTTTCAAAGTTTTTCGCGTGTGGCCCGATCGACGGATGGGAAACATAAAATTTTACAAGTTTCTCGCGTATGGACCGATCGGACAATCAATTTCGAATTTTTTCAAAGTTTCCCGCGTGTGGCCCGATCGGACGATGAATTTCGAATATTTTCAAAGTTTCTCGCGTGTGGCCCGATCGGATGATGGGAAACATAAAATTTTACAAGTTTCTCGCGTGTGGCCCGATCCGACGATGAATTTCGAATATTTTCAAAGTTTCTCGCGTGTGGCCCGATCCGACGATGAATTTCGAATATTTTCAAAGTTTCTCGCGTGTGGCCCGATCGGACGATGGGAAACATAAAATTTTTCAAGTTTCTCGCGTATGGCCCGATCGGACGATCAATTTCGAATTTTTTCGAAGTTTCTCGCGTGTGGCCCGATCGGACGATGAATTTCGAATATTTTCAAAGTTTCTCGCGTGTGGCCCGATCGGACGATGAATTTCGAATATTTTCAAAGTTTCTCGCGCGTGGCCCGATCGGTCGAAGAATTTCGAATTTTTTCAAAGTTTTTCGCGTGTGGCCCGATCGACGGATGAGAAACATAAAATTTTACAAGTTTCTCGCGTATGGCCCGATCGGACGATCAATTTCGAATTTTTTCAAAGTTTCCCGCGTGTGGCCCGATCGGACGATGAATTTCGAATATTTTCAAAGTTTCTCGCGTGTGGACCGATCGACGGATGGGAAACATAAAATTTTACAAGTTTCTCGCGTGTGGCCCGATCGGACGATGAATTTCGAATATTTTCAAAGTTTTTCGCGTGTGGCCCGATCGACGGATGGGAAACATAAAATTTTACAAGTTTCTCGCGTGTGGCCCGATCGGACGATGAATTTCGAATATTTTCAAAGTTTTTCGCGTGTGGCCCGATCGGATGATGGGAAACATAAAATTTTCAAAGTTACTCGCGTGTGGCCCGATCGGACGATGGGAAACATAAAATTTTACAAGTTTCTCGCGCGTGGCCCGATCGGACGATGAATTTCGAATTTTTTCAAAGTTTCTCGCGTGTGGCCCGATCGACGGATGGGAAACATAAAATTTTACAAGTTTCTCGCGTGTGGCCCGATCGGACGATGAATTTCGAATATTTTCAAAGTTTTTCGCGTGTGGCCCGATCGACGGATGGGAAACATAAAATTTTACAAGTTTCTCGCGCGTGGCCCGATCGGACGATGAATTTCGAATTTTTTCAAAGTTTCTCGCGTGTGGCCCGATCGACGGATGGGAAACATAAAATTTTACAAGTTGCTCGCGTGTGGCCCGATCGGACGATGAATTTCGAATATTTTCAAAGTTTCTCGCGCGTGGCCCGATCGGTCGAAGAATTTCGAATTTTTTCAAAGTTTTTCGCGTGTGGCCCGATCGACGGATGGGAAACATAAAATTTTTCAAGTTTCTCGCGTATGGCCCGATCGGACGATCAATTTCGAATTTTTTCAAAGTTTCTCGCGTGTGGCCCGATCGGACGATGAATTTCGAATATTTTCAAAGTTTCTCGCGTGTGGCCCGATCGGACGATGAATTTCGAATATTTTCAAAGTTTTTCGCGTGTGGCCCGATCGGATGATGGGAAACATAAAATTTTACAAGTTTCTCGCGCGTGGCCCGATCGGACGATGAATTTCGAATTTTTTCAAAGTTTCTCGCGTGTGGCCCGATCGACGGATGGGAAACATAAAATTTTACAAGTTTCTCGCGTGTGGCCCGATCGGACGATGAATTTCGAATATTTTCAAAGTTTCTCGCGTGTGGACCGATCGACGGATGGGAAACATAAAATTTTACAAGTTTCTCGCGTGTGGCCCGATCGGACGATGAATTTCGAATATTTTCAAAGTTTTTCGCGTGTGGCCCGATCGACGGATGGGAAACATAAAATTTTACAAGTTTCTCGCGTGTGGCCCGATCGGACGATGAATTTCGAATTTTTTCAAAGTTTCTCGCGTGTGGCCCGATCGGACGATGAATTTCGAATATTTTCAAAGTTTTTCGCGTGTGGCCCGATCGGACGATGAATTTCGAATATTTTCAAAGTTTTTCGCGTGTGGCCCGATCGACGGATGGGAAACATAAAATTTTACAAGTTTCTCGCGTGTGGCCCGATCGGACGATGAATTTCGAATATTTTCAAAGTTTTTCGCGTGTGGCCCGATCGACGGATGGGAAACATAAAATTTTTCAAGTTTCTCGCGTATGGCCCGATCGGACGATCAATTTCGAATTTTTTTAAAGTTTCTCGCGCGTGGCCCGATCGGACGATGAATTTCGAATATTTTCAAAGTTTTTCGCGTGTGGCCCGATCGGACGATGAATTTCGAATATTTTCAAAGTTTTTCGCGTGTGGCCCGATCGGATGATGGGAAACATAAAATTTTACAAGTTTCTCGCGCGTGGCCCGATCGGACGATGAATTTCGAATTTTTTCAAAGTTTCTCGCGTGTGGCCCGATCGACGGATGGGAAACATAAAATTTTACAAGTTTCTCGCGTGTGGCCCGATCGGACGATGAATTTCGAATATTTTCAAAGTTTTTCGCGTGTGGCCCGATCGACGGATGGGAAACATAAAATTTTACAAGTTTCTCGCGTGTGGCCCGATCGGACGATGAATTTCGAATATTTTCAAAGTTTTTCGCGTGTGGCCCGATCGACGGATGGGAAACATAAAATTTTACAAGTTTCTCGCGTATGGACCGATCGGACAATCAATTTCGAATTTTTTCAAAGTTTCCCGCGTGTGGCCCGATCGGACGATGAATTTCGAATATTTTCAAAGTTTCTCGCGTGTGGCCCGATCGGATGATGGGAAACATAAAATTTTACAAGTTTCTCGCGCGTGGCCCGATCGGACGATGAATTTCGAATATTTTCAAAGTTTTTCGCGTGTGGCCCGATCGGACGATGAATTTCGAATATTTTCAAAGTTTTTCGCGTGTGGCCCGATCGGATGATGGGAAACATAAAATTTTACAAGTTTCTCGCGCGTGGCCCGATCGGACGATGAATTTCGAATTTTTTCAAAGTTTCTCGCGTGTGGCCCGATCGACGGATGGGAAACATAAAATTTTACAAGTTTCTCGCGTGTGGCCCGATCGGACGATGAATTTCGAATATTTTCAAAGTTTTTCGCGTGTGGCCCGATCGACGGATGGGAAACATAAAATTTTACAAGTTTCTCGCGTGTGGCCCGATCGGACGATGAATTTCGAATATTTTCAAAGTTTTTCGCGTGTGGCCCGATCGGATGATGGGAAACATAAAATTTTACAAGTTTCTCGCGTGTGGCCCGATCGGACGATGAATTTCGAATATTTTCAAAGTTTTTCGCGTGTGGCCCGATCGACGGATGGGAAACATAAAATTTTTCAAGTTTCTCGCGTATGGCCCGATCGGACGATCAATTTCGAATTTTTTCAAAGTTTCTCGCGCGTGGCCCGATCGGACGATGAATTTCGAATATTTTCAAAGTTTTTCGCGTGTGGCCCGATCGACGGATGGGAAACATAAAATTTTACAAGTTTCTCGCGTATGGCCCGATCGGACAATCAATTTCGAATTTTTTCAAAGTTTCCCGCGTGTGGCCCGATCGGACGATGAATTTCGAATATTTTCAAAGTTTCTCGCGTGTGGACCGATCGACGGATGGGAAACATAAAATTTTACAAGTTTCTCGCGTGTGGCCCGATCGGACGATGAATTTCGAATATTTTCAAAGTTTTTCGCGTGTGGCCCGATCGACGGATGGGAAACATAAAATTTTACAAGTTTCTCGCGTGTGGCCCGATCGGACGATGAATTTCGAATTTTTTCAAAGTTTCTCGCGTGTGGCCCGATCGGACGATGAATTTCGAATATTTTCAAAGTTTTTCGCGTGTGGCCCGATCGGACGATGAATTTCGAATATTTTCAAAGTTTTTCGCGTGTGGCCCGATCGACGGATGGGAAACATAAAATTTTACAAGTTTCTCGCGTGTGGCCCGATCGGACGATGAATTTCGAATATTTTCAAAGTTTTTCGCGTGTGGCCCGATCGACGGATGGGAAACATAAAATTTTACAAGTTTCTCGCGTATGGACCGATCGGACAATCAATTTCGAATTTTTTCAAAGTTTCCCGCGTGTGGCCCGATCGGACGATGAATTTCGAATATTTTCAAAGTTTCTCGCGTGTGGCCCGATCGGATGATGGGAAACATAAAATTTTACAAGTTTCTCGCGCGTGGCCCGATCGGACGATGAATTTCGAATATTTTCAAAGTTTTTCGCGTGTGGCCCGATCGGACGATGAATTTCGAATATTTTCAAAGTTTTTCGCGTGTGGCCCGATCGGATGATGGGAAACATAAAATTTTACAAGTTTCTCGCGCGTGGCCCGATCGGACGATGAATTTCGAATTTTTTCAAAGTTTCTCGCGTGTGGCCCGATCGACGGATGGGAAACATAAAATTTTACAAGTTTCTCGCGTGTGGCCCGATCGGACGATGAATTTCGAATATTTTCAAAGTTTTTCGCGTGTGGCCCGATCGACGGATGGGAAACATAAAATTTTACAAGTTTCTCGCGTGTGGCCCGATCGGACGATGAATTTCGAATATTTTCAAAGTTTTTCGCGTGTGGCCCGATCGACGGATGGGAAACATAAAATTTTACAAGTTTCTCGCGTATGGACCGATCGGACAATCAATTTCGAATTTTTTCAAAGTTTCCCGCGTGTGGCCCGATCGGACGATGAATTTCGAATATTTTCAAAGTTTCTCGCGTGTGGCCCGATCGGATGATGGGAAACATAAAATTTTACAAGTTTCTCGCGCGTGGCCCGATCGGACGATGAATTTCGAATATTTTCAAAGTTTTTCGCGTGTGGCCCGATCGGATGATGGGAAACATAACATTTTACAAGTTTCTCGCGTGTGGCCCGATCGGACGATGAATTTCGAATATTTTCAAAGTTTTTCGCGTGTGGCCCGATCGGATGATGGGAAACATAAAATTTTACAAGTTTCTCGCGCGTGGCCCGATCGGACGATGAATTTCGAATTTTTTCAAAGTTTCTCGCGTGTGGCCCGATCGACGGATGGGAAACATAAAATTTTACAAGTTTCTCGCGTGTGGCCCGATCGGACGATGAATTTCGAATATTTTCAAAGTTTTTCGCGTGTGGCCCGATCGACGGATGGGAAACATAAAATTTTTCAAGTTTCTCGCGTATGGCCCGATCGGACGATCAATTTCGAATTTTTTCAAAGTTTCTCGCGCGTGGCCCGATCGGACGATGAATTTCGAATATTTTCAAAGTTTTTCGCGTGTGGCCCGATCGACGGATGGGAAACATAAAATTTTACAAGTTTCTCGCGTATGGCCCGATCGGACAATCAATTTCGAATTTTTTCAAAGTTTCCCGCGTGTGGCCCGATCGGACGATGAATTTCGAATATTTTCAAAGTTTCTCGCGTGTGGACCGATCGACGGATGGGAAACATAAAATTTTACAAGTTTCTCGCGTGTGGCCCGATCGGACGATGAATTTCGAATATTTTCAAAGTTTTTCGCGTGTGGCCCGATCGACGGATGGGAAACATAAAATTTTACAAGTTTCTCGCGTGTGGCCCGATCGGACGATGAATTTCGAATTTTTTCAAAGTTTCTCGCGTGTGGCCCGATCGGACGATGAATTTCGAATATTTTCAAAGTTTTTCGCGTGTGGCCCGATCGGACGATGAATTTCGAATATTTTCAAAGTTTTTCGCGTGTGGCCCGATCGGATGATGGGAAACATAAAATTTTACAAGTTTCTCGCGCGTGGCCCGATCGGACGATGAATTTCGAATTTTTTCAAAGTTTCTCGCGTGTGGCCCGATCGACGGATGGGAAACATAAAATTTTACAAGTTTCTCGCGTGTGGCCCGATCGGACGATGAATTTCGAATATTTTCAAAGTTTTTCGCGTGTGGCCCGATCGACGGATGGGAAACATAAAATTTTACAAGTTTCTCGCGTATGGCCCGATCGGACAATCAATTTCGAATTTTTTCAAAGTTTCCCGCGTGTGGCCCGATCGGACGATGAATTTCGAATATTTTCAACGTTTCTCGCGTGTGGACCGATCGACGGATGGGAAACATAAAATTTTACAAGTTTCTCGCGTGTGGCCCGATCGGACGATGAATTTCGAATATTTTCAAAGTTTTTCGCGTGTGGCCCGATCGACGGATGGGAAACATAAAATTTTACAAGTTTCTCGCGTGTGGCCCGATCGGACGATGAATTTCGAATTTTTTCAAAGTTTCTCGCGTGTGGCCCGATCGGACGATGAATTTCGAATATTTTCAAAGTTTTTCGCGTGTGGCCCGATCGGACGATGAATTTCGAATATTTTCAAAGTTTTTCGCGTGTGGCCCGATCGGATGATGGGAAACATAAAATTTTACAAGTTTCTCGCGCGTGGCCCGATCGGACGATGAATTTCGAATTTTTTCAAAGTTTCTCGCGTGTGGCCCGATCGACGGATGGGAAACATAAAATTTTACAAGTTTCTCGCGTGTGGCCCGATCGGACGATGAATTTCGAATATTTTCAAAGTTTTTCGCGTGTGGCCCGATCGACGGATGGGAAACATAAAATTTTACAAGTTTCTCGCGTATGGCCCGATCGGACAATCAATTTCGAATTTTTTCAAAGTTTCCCGCGTGTGGCCCGATCGGACGATGAATTTCGAATATTTTCAAAGTTTCTCGCGTGTGGCCCGATCGGATGATGGGAAACATAAAATTTTACAAGTTTCTCGCGCGTGGCCCGATCGGACGATGAATTTCGAATATTTTCAAAGTTTTTCACGTGTGGCCCGATCGGATGATGGGAAACATAACATTTTACAAGTTTCTCGCGTGTGGCCCGATCGGACGATGAATTTCGAATATTTTCAAAGTTTTTCGCGTGTGGCCCGATCGACGGATGGGAAACATAAAATTTTACAAGTTTCTCGCGTATGGACCGATCGGACAATCAATTTCGAATTTTTTCAAAGTTTCCCGCGTGTGGCCCGATCGGACGATGAATTTCGAATATTTTCAAAGTTTCTCGCGTGTGGCCCGATCGGATGATGGGAAACATAAAATTTTACAAGTTTCTCGCGCGTGGCCCGATCGGACGATGAATTTCGAATATTTTCAAAGTTTTTCGCGTGTGGCCCGATCGGATGATGGGAAACATAACATTTTCAAAGTTTTTCGCGTGTGGCCCGATCGGACGATGAATTTCGAATATTTTCAAAGTTTTTCGCGTGTGGCCCGATCGGATGATGGGAAACATAAAATTTTACAAGTTTCTCGCGTGTGGCCCGATCGGACGATGAATTTCGAATATTTTCAAAGTTTTTCGCGTGTGGCCCGATCGACGGATGGGAAACATAAAATTTTTCAAGTTTCTCGCGTATGGCCCGATCGGACGATCAATTTCGAATTTTTTCAAAGTTTCTCGCGCGTGGCCCGATCGGACGATGAATTTCGAATATTTTCAAAGTTTTTCGCGTGTGGCCCGATCGACGGATGGGAAACATAAAATTTTACAAGTTTCTCGCGTATGGCCCGATCGGACAATCAATTTCGAATTTTTTCAAAGTTTCCCGCGTGTGGCCCGATCGGACGATGAATTTCGAATATTTTCAAAGTTTCTCGCGTGTGGACCGATCGACGGATGGGAAACATAAAATTTTACAAGTTTCTCGCGTGTGGCCCGATCGGACGATGAATTTCGAATATTTTCAAAGTTTTTCGCGTGTGGCCCGATCGACGGATGGGAAACATAAAATTTTACAAGTTTCTCGCGTGTGGCCCGATCGGACGATGAATTTCGAATTTTTTCAAAGTTTCTCGCGTGTGGCCCGATCGGACGATGAATTTCGAATATTTTCAAAGTTTTTCGCGTGTGGCCCGATCGGACGATGAATTTCGAATATTTTCAAAGTTTTTCGCGTGTGGCCCGATCGACGGATGGGAAACATAAAATTTTACAAGTTTCTCGCGTGTGGCCCGATCGGACGATGAATTTCGAATATTTTCAAAGTTTTTCGCGTGTGGCCCGATCGACGGATGGGAAACATAAAATTTTACAAGTTTCTCGCGTATGGACCGATCGGACAATCAATTTCGAATTTTTTCAAAGTTTCCCGCGTGTGGCCCGGTCGGACGATGAATTTCGAATATTTTCAAAGTTTCTCGCGTGTGGCCCGATCGGATGATGGGAAACATAAAATTTTACAAGTTTCTCGCGCGTGGCCCGATCGGACGATGAATTTCGAATATTTTCAAAGTTTTTCGCGTGTGGCCCGATCGGACGATGAATTTCGAATATTTTCAAAGTTTTTCGCGTGTGGCCCGATCGGATGATGGGAAACATAAAATTTTACAAGTTTCTCGCGCGTGGCCCGATCGGACGATGAATTTCGAATTTTTTCAAAGTTTCTCGCGTGTGGCCCGATCGACGGATGGGAAACATAAAATTTTACAAGTTTCTCGCGTGTGGCCCGATCGGACGATGAATTTCGAATATTTTCAAAGTTTTTCGCGTGTGGCCCGATCGACGGATGGGAAACATAAAATTTTACAAGTTTCTCGCGTGTGGCCCGATCGGACGATGAATTTCGAATATTTTCAAAGTTTTTCGCGTGTGGCCCGATCGACGGATGGGAAACATAAAATTTTACAAGTTTCTCGCGTATGGACCGATCGGACAATCAATTTCGAATTTTTTCAAAGTTTCCCGCGTGTGGCCCGATCGGACGATGAATTTCGAATATTTTCAAAGTTTCTCGCGTGTGGCCCGATCGGATGATGGGAAACATAAAATTTTACAAGTTTCTCGCGCGTGGCCCGATCGGACGATGAATTTCGAATATTTTCAAAGTTTTTCGCGTGTGGCCCGATCGGACGATGAATTTCGAATATTTTCAAAGTTTTTCGCGTGTGGCCCGATCGGATGATGGGAAACATAAAATTTTACAAGTTTCTCGCGCGTGGCCCGATCGGACGATGAATTTCGAATTTTTTCAAAGTTTCTCGCGTGTGGCCCGATCGACGGATGGGAAACATAAAATTTTACAAGTTTCTCGCGTGTGGCCCGATCGGACGATGAATTTCGAATATTTTCAAAGTTTTTCGCGTGTGGCCCGATCGACGGATGGGAAACATAAAATTTTACAAGTTTCTCGCGTGTGGCCCGATCGGACGATGAATTTCGAATATTTTCAAAGTTTTTCGCGTGTGGCCCGATCGACGGATGGGAAACATAAAATTTTACAAGTTTCTCGCGTATGGACCGATCGGACAATCAATTTCGAATTTTTTCAAAGTTTCCCGCGTGTGGCCCGATCGGACGATGAATTTCGAATATTTTCAAAGTTTCTCGCGTGTGGCCCGATCGGATGATGGGAAACATAAAATTTTACAAGTTTCTCGCGCGTGGCCCGATCGGACGATGAATTTCGAATATTTTCAAAGTTTTTCGCGTGTGGCCCGATCGGATGATGGGAAACATAACATTTTCAAAGTTTCTCGCGTGTGGCCCGATCGGACGATGAATTTCGAATATTTTCAAAGTTTTTCGCGTGTGGCCCGATCGGATGATGGGAAACATAAAATTTTACAAGTTTCTCGCGTGTGGCCCGATCCGACGATGAATTTCGAATATTTTCAAAGTTTCTCGCGTGTGGCCCGATCCGACGATGAATTTCGAATATTTTCAAAGTTTCTCGCGTGTGGCCCGATCGGACGATGGGAAACATAAAATTTTTCAAGTTTCTCGCGTATGGCCCGATCGGACGATCAATTTCGAATTTTTTCGAAGTTTCTCGCGTGTGGCCCGATCGGACGATGAATTTCGAATATTTTCAAAGTTTCTCGCGTGTGGCCCGATCGGACGATGAATTTCGAATATATTCAAAGTTTCTCGCGCGTGGCCCGATCGGTCGAAGAATTTCGAATTTTTTCAAAGTTTTTCGCGTGTGGCCCGATCGACGGATGAGAAACATAAAATTTTACAAGTTTCTCGCGTATGGCCCGATCGGACGATCAATTTCGAATTTTTTCAAAGTTTCCCGCGTGTGGCCCGATCGGACGATGAATTTCGAATATTTTCAAAGTTTCTCGCGTGTGGACCGATCGACGGATGGGAAACATAAAATTTTACAAGTTTCTCGCGTGTGGCCCGATCGGACGATGAATTTCGAATATTTTCAAAGTTTTTCGCGTGTGGCCCGATCGACGGATGGGAAACATAAAATTTTACAAGTTTCTCGCGTGTGGCCCGATCGGACGATGAATTTCGAATATTTTCAAAGTTTTTCGCGTGTGGCCCGATCGGATGATGGGAAACATAAAATTTTCAAAGTTTCTCGCGTGTGGCCCGATCGGACGATGGGAAACATAAAATTTTACAAGTTTCTCGCGCGTGGCCCGATCGGACGATGAATTTCGAATTTTTTCAAAGTTTCTCGCGTGTGGCCCGATCGACGGATGGGAAACATAAAATTTTACAAGTTTCTCGCGTGTGGCCCGATCGGACGATGAATTTCGAATATTTTCAAAGTTTTTCGCGTGTGGCCCGATCGACGGATGGGAAACATAAAATTTTACAAGTTTCTCGCGCGTGGCCCGATCGGACGATGAATTTCGAATTTTTTCAAAGTTTCTCGCGTGTGGCCCGATCGACGGATGGGAAACATAAAATTTTACAAGTTGCTCGCGTGTGGCCCGATCGGACGATGAATTTCGAATATTTTCAAAGTTTCTCGCGCGTGGCCCGATCGGTCGAAGAATTTCGAATTTTTTCAAAGTTTTTCGCGTGTGGCCCGATCGACGGATGGGAAACATAAAATTTTTCAAGTTTCTCGCGTATGGCCCGATCGGACGATCAATTTCGAATTTTTTCAAAGTTTCTCGCGTGTGGCCCGATCGGACGATGAATTTCGAATATTTTCAAAGTTTCTCGCGTGTGGCCCGATCGGACGATGAATTTCGAATATTTTCAAAGTTTTTCGCGTGTGGCCCGATCGGATGATGGGAAACATAAAATTTTACAAGTTTCTCGCGCGTGGCCCGATCGGACGATGAATTTCGAATTTTTTCAAAGTTTCTCGCGTGTGGCCCGATCGACGGATGGGAAACATAAAATTTTACAAGTTTCTCGCGTGTGGCCCGATCGGACGATGAATTTCGAATATTTTCAAAGTTTCTCGCGTGTGGACCGATCGACGGATGGGAAACATAAAATTTTACAAGTTTCTCGCGTGTGGCCCGATCGGACGATGAATTTCGAATATTTTCAAAGTTTTTCGCGTGTGGCCCGATCGACGGATGGGAAACATAAAATTTTACAAGTTTCTCGCGTGTGGCCCGATCGGACGATGAATTTCGAATTTTTTCAAAGTTTCTCGCGTGTGGCCCGATCGGACGATGAATTTCGAATATTTTCAAAGTTTTTCGCGTGTGGCCCGATCGGACGATGAATTTCGAATATTTTCAAAGTTTTTCGCGTGTGGCCCGATCGACGGATGGGAAACATAAAATTTTACAAGTTTCTCGCGTGTGGCCCGATCGGACGATGAATTTCGAATATTTTCAAAGTTTTTCGCGTGTGGCCCGATCGACAAATGGGAAACATAAAATTTTTCAAGTTTCTCGCGTATGGCCCGATCGGACGATCAATTTCGAATTTTTTTAAAGTTTCTCGCGCGTGGCCCGATCGGACGATGAATTTCGAATATTTTCAAAGTTTTTCGCGTGTGGCCCGATCGGACGATGAATTTCGAATATTTTCAAAGTTTTTCGCGTGTGGCCCGATCGGATGATGGGAAACATAAAATTTTACAAGTTTCTCGCGCGTGGCCCGATCGGACGATGAATTTCGAATTTTTTCAAAGTTTCTCGCGTGTGGCCCGATCGACGGATGGGAAACATAAAATTTTACAAGTTTCTCGCGTGTGGCCCGATCGGACGATGAATTTCGAATATTTTCAAAGTTTTTCGCGTGTGGCCCGATCGACGGATGGGAAACATAAAATTTTACAAGTTTCTCGCGTGTGGCCCGATCGGACGATGAATTTCGAATATTTTCAAAGTTTTTCGCGTGTGGCCCGATCGACGGATGGGAAACATAAAATTTTACAAGTTTCTCGCGTATGGACCGATCGGACAATCAATTTCGAATTTTTTCAAAGTTTCCCGCGTGTGGCCCGATCGGACGATGAATTTCGAATATTTTCAAAGTTTCTCGCGTGTGGCCCGATCGGATGATGGGAAACATAAAATTTTACAAGTTTCTCGCGCGTGGCCCGATCGGACGATGAATTTCGAATATTTTCAAAGTTTTTCGCGTGTGGCCCGATCGGACGATGAATTTCGAATATTTTCAAAGTTTTTCGCGTGTGGCCCGATCGGATGATGGGAAACATAAAATTTTACAAGTTTCTCGCGCGTGGCCCGATCGGACGATGAATTTCGAATTTTTTCAAAGTTTCTCGCGTGTGGCCCGATCGACGGATGGGAAACATAAAATTTTACAAGTTTCTCGCGTGTGGCCCGATCGGACGATGAATTTCGAATATTTTCAAAGTTTTTCGCGTGTGGCCCGATCGACGGATGGGAAACATAAAATTTTACAAGTTTCTCGCGTGTGGCCCGATCGGACGATGAATTTCGAATATTTTCAAAGTTTTTCGCGTGTGGCCCGATCGACGGATGGGAAACATAAAATTTTACAAGTTTCTCGCGTATGGACCGATCGGACAATCAATTTCGAATTTTTTCAAAGTTTCCCGCGTGTGGCCCGATCGGACGATGAATTTCGAATATTTTCAAAGTTTCTCGCGTGTGGCCCGATCGGATGATGGGAAACATAAAATTTTACAAGTTTCTCGCGCGTGGCCCGATCGGACGATGAATTTCGAATATTTTCAAAGTTTTTCGCGTGTGGCCCGATCGGATGATGGGAAACATAACATTTTCAAAGTTTTTCGCGTGTGGCCCGATCGGACGATGAATTTCGAATATTTTCAAAGTTTTTCGCGTGTGGCCCGATCGGATGATGGGAAACATAAAATTTTACAAGTTTCTCGCGTGTGGCCCGATCGGACGATGAATTTCGAATATTTTCAAAGTTTTTCGCGTGTGGCCCGATCGACGGATGGGAAACATAAAATTTTTCAAGTTTCTCGCGTATGGCCCGATCGGACGATCAATTTCGAATTTTTTCAAAGTTTCTCGCGCGTGGCCCGATCGGACGATGAATTTCGAATATTTTCAAAGTTTTTCGCGTGTGGCCCGATCGACGGATGGGAAACATAAAATTTTACAAGTTTCTCGCGTATGGCCCGATCGGACAATCAATTTCGAATTTTTTCAAAGTTTCCCGCGTGTGGCCCGATCGGACGATGAATTTCGAATATTTTCAAAGTTTCTCGCGTGTGGACCGATCGACGGATGGGAAACATAAAATTTTACAAGTTTCTCGCGTGTGGCCCGATCGGACGATGAATTTCGAATATTTTCAAAGTTTTTCGCGTGTGGCCCGATCGACGGATGGGAAACATAAAATTTTACAAGTTTCTCGCGTGTGGCCCGATCGGACGATGAATTTCGAATTTTTTCAAAGTTTCTCGCGTGTGGCCCGATCGGACGATGAATTTCGAATATTTTCAAAGTTTTTCGCGTGTGGCCCGATCGGACGATGAATTTCGAATATTTTCAAAGTTTTTCGCGTGTGGCCCGATCGACGGATGGGAAACATAAAATTTTACAAGTTTCTCGCGTGTGGCCCGATCGGACGATGAATTTCGAATATTTTCAAAGTTTTTCGCGTGTGGCCCGATCGACGGATGGGAAACATAAAATTTTACAAGTTTCTCGCGTATGGACCGATCGGACAATCAATTTCGAATTTTTTCAAAGTTTCCCGCGTGTGGCCCGATCGGACGATGAATTTCGAATATTTTCAAAGTTTCTCGCGTGTGGCCCGATCGGATGATGGGAAACATAAAATTTTACAAGTTTCTCGCGCGTGGCCCGATCGGACGATGAATTTCGAATATTTTCAAAGTTTTTCGCGTGTGGCCCGATCGACGGATGGGAAACATAAAATTTTACAAGTTTCTCGCGTGTGGCCCGATCGGACGATGAATTTCGAATATTTTCAAAGTTTTTCGCGTGTGGCCCGATCGGATGATGGGAAACATAAAATTTTACAAGTTTCTCGCGTGTGGCCCGATCGGACGATGAATTTCGAATATTTTCAAAGTTTTTCGCGTGTGGCCCGATCGACGGATGGGAAACATAAAATTTTTCAAGTTTCTCGCGTATGGCCCGATCGGACGATGAATTTCGAATATTTTCAAAGTTTTTCGCGTGTGGCCCGATCGGATGATGGGAAACATAAAATTTTCAAAGTTTCTCGCGTGTGGCCCGATCGGACGATGGGAAACATAAAATTTTACAAGTTTCTCGCGCGTGGCCCGATCGGACGATGAATTTCGAATTTTTTCAAAGTTTCTCGCGTGTGGCCCGATCGACGGATGGGAAACATAAAATTTTACAAGTTTCTCGCGTGTGGCCCGATCGGACGATGAATTTCGAATATTTTCAAAGTTTTTCGCGTGTGGCCCGATCGACGGATGGGAAACATAAAATTTTACAAGTTTCTCGCGTATGGCCCGATCGGACAATCAATTTCGAATTTTTTCAAAGTTTCCCGCGTGTGGCCCGATCGGACGATGAATTTCGAATATTTTCAAAGTTTCTCGCGTGTGGACCGATCGACGGATGGGAAACATAAAATTTTACAAGTTTCTCGCGTGTGGCCCGATCGGACGATGAATTTCGAATATTTTCAAAGTTTTTCGCGTGTGGCCCGATCGACGGATGGGAAACATAAAATTTTACAAGTTTCTCGCGTGTGGCCCGATCGGACGATGAATTTCGAATTTTTTCAAAGTTTCTCGCGTGTGGCCCGATCGGACGATGAATTTCGAATATTTTCAAAGTTTTTCGCGTGTGGCCCGATCGGACGATGAATTTCGAATATTTTCAAAGTTTTTCGCGTGTGGCCCGATCGGATGATGGGAAACATAAAATTTTACAAGTTTCTCGCGCGTGGCCCGATCGGACGATGAATTTCGAATTTTTTCAAAGTTTCTCGCGTGTGGCCCGATCGACGGATGGGAAACATAAAATTTTACAAGTTTCTCGCGTGTGGCCCGATCGGACGATGAATTTCGAATATTTTCAAAGTTTTTCGCGTGTGGCCCGATCGACGGATGGGAAACATAAAATTTTACAAGTTTCTCGCGTATGGCCCGATCGGACAATCAATTTCGAATTTTTTCAAAGTTTCCCGCGTGTGGCCCGATCGGACGATGAATTTCGAATATTTTCAAAGTTTCTCGCGTGTGGCCCGATCGGATGATGGGAAACATAAAATTTTACAAGTTTCTCGCGCGTGGCCCGATCGGACGATGAATTTCGAATATTTTCAAAGTTTTTCACGTGTGGCCCGATCGGATGATGGGAAACATAACATTTTACAAGTTTCTCGCGTGTGGCCCGATCGGACGATGAATTTCGAATATTTTCAAAGTTTTTCGCGTGTGGCCCGATCGACGGATGGGAAACATAAAATTTTACAAGTTTCTCGCGTGTGGCCCGATCCGACGATGAATTTCGCATATTTTCAAAGTTTCTCGCGTGTGGCCCGATCGGACGATGGGAAACATAAAATTTTACAAGTTTCTCGCGTGTGGCCCGATCCGACGATGAATTTCGAATATTTTCAAAGTTTCTCGCGTGTGGCCCGATCGACGGATGGGAAACATAAAATTTTACAAGTTTCTCGCGTGTGGCCCGATCGGACGATGAATTTCGAATATTTTCAAAGTTTTTCGCGTGTGGCCCGATCGGATGATGGGAAACATAAAATTTTACAAGTTTCTCGCGTGTGGCCCGATCCGACGATGAATTTCGAATATTTTCAAAGTTTCTCGCGTGTGGCCCGATCCGACGATGAATTTCGAATATTTTCAAAGTTTCTCGCGTGTGGCCCGATCGGACGATGGGAAACATAAAATTTTTCAAGTTTCTCGCGTATGGCCCGATCGGACGATCAATTTCGAATTTTTTCGAAGTTTCTCGCGTGTGGCCCGATCGGACGATGAATTTCGAATATTTTCAAAGTTTCTCGCGTGTGGCCCGATCGGACGATGAATTTCGAATATTTTCAAAGTTTCTCGCGTGTGGACCGATCGACGGATGGGAAACATAAAATTTTACAAGTTTCTCGCGTGTGGCCCGATCGGACGATGAATTTCGAATATTTTCAAAGTTTTTCGCGTGTGGCCCGATCGACGGATGGGAAACATAAAATTTTACAAGTTTCTCGCGTGTGGCCCGATCGGACGATGAATTTCGAATATTTTCAAAGTTTTTCGCGTGTGGCCCGATCGGATGATGGGAAACATAAAATTTTCAAAGTTTCTCGCGTGTGGCCCGATCGGACGCTGGGAAACATAAAATTTTACAAGTTTCTCGCGCGTGGCCCGATCGGACGATGAATTTCGAATTTTTTCAAAGTTTCTCGCGTGTGGCCCGATCGACGGATGGGAAACATAAAATTTTACAAGTTGCTCGCGTGTGGCCCGATCGGACGATGAATTTCGAATATTTTCAAAGTTTCTCGCGCGTGGCCCGATCGGTCGAAGAATTTCGAATTTTTTCAAAGTTTTTCGCGTGTGGCCCGATCGACGGATGGGAAACATAAAATTTTACAAGTTTCTCGCGTGTGGCCCGATCGGACGATGAATTTCGAATATTTTCAAAGTTTTTCGCGTGTGGCCCGATCGACGGATGGGAAACATAAAATTTTACAAGTTTCTCGCGCGTGGCCCGATCGGACGATGAATTTCGAATTTTTTCAAAGTTTCTCGCGTGTGGCCCGATCGACGGATGGGAAACATAAAATTTTACAAGTTGCTCGCGTGTGGCCCGATCGGACGATGAATTTCGAATATTTTCAAAGTTTCTCGCGCGTGGCCCGATCGGTCGAAGAATTTCGAATTTTTTCAAAGTTTTTCGCGTGTGGCCCGATCGACGGATGGGAAACATAAAATTTTTCAAGTTTCTCGCGTATGGCCCGATCGGACGATCAATTTCGAATTTTTTCAAAGTTTCTCGCGTGTGGCCCGATCGGACGATGAATTTCGAATATTTTCAAAGTTTCTCGCGTGTGGCCCGATCGGACGATGAATTTCGAATATTTTCAAAGTTTTTCGCGTGTGGCCCGATCGGATGATGGGAAACATAAAATTTTACAAGTTTCTCGCGCGTGGCCCGATCGGACGATGAATTTCGAATTTTTTCAAAGTTTCTCGCGTGTGGCCCGATCGACGGATGGGAAACATAAAATTTTACAAGTTTCTCGCGTGTGGCCCGATCGGACGATGAATTTCGAATATTTTCAAAGTTTCTCGCGTGTGGACCGATCGACGGATGGGAAACATAAAATTTTACAAGTTTCTCGCGTGTGGCCCGATCGGACGATGAATTTCGAATATTTTCAAAGTTTTTCGCGTGTGGCCCGATCGACGGATGGGAAACATAAAATTTTACAAGTTTCTCGCGTGTGGCCCGATCGGACGATGAATTTCGAATTTTTTCAAAGTTTCTCGCGTGTGGCCCGATCGGACGATGAATTTCGAATATTTTCAAAGTTTTTCGCGTGTGGCCCGATCGGACGATGAATTTCGAATATTTTCAAAGTTTTTCGCGTGTGGCCCGATCGACGGATGGGAAACATAAAATTTTACAAGTTTCTCGCGTGTGGCCCGATCGGACGATGAATTTCGAATATTTTCAAAGTTTTTCGCGTGTGGCCCGATCGACGGATGGGAAACATAAAATTTTTCAAGTTTCTCGCGTATGGCCCGATCGGACGATCAATTTCGAATTTTTTTAAAGTTTCTCGCGCGTGGCCCGATCGGACGATGAATTTCGAATATTTTCAAAGTTTTTCGCGTGTGGCCCGATCGGACGATGAATTTCGAATATTTTCAAAGTTTTTCGCGTGTGGCCCGATCGGATGATGGGAAACATAAAATTTTACAAGTTTCTCGCGCGTGGCCCGATCGGACGATGAATTTCGAATTTTTTCAAAGTTTCTCGCGTGTGGCCCGATCGACGGATGGGAAACATAAAATTTTACAAGTTTCTCGCGTGTGGCCCGATCGGACGATGAATTTCGAATATTTTCAAAGTTTTTCGCGTGTGGCCCGATCGACGGATGGGAAACATAAAATTTTACAAGTTTCTCGCGTATGGACCGATCGGACAATCAATTTCGAATTTTTTCAAAGTTTCCCGCGTGTGGCCCGATCGGACGATGAATTTCGAATATTTTCAAAGTTTCTCGCGTGTGGCCCGATCGGATGATGGGAAACATAAAATTTTACAAGTTTCTCGCGCGTGGCCCGATCGGACGATGAATTTCGAATATTTTCAAAGTTTTTCGCGTGTGGCCCGATCGGACGATGAATTTCGAATATTTTCAAAGTTTTTCGCGTGTGGCCCGATCGGATGATGGGAAACATAAAATTTTACAAGTTTCTCGCGCGTGGCCCGATCGGACGATGAATTTCGAATTTTTTCAAAGTTTCTCGCGTGTGGCCCGATCGACGGATGGGAAACATAAAATTTTACAAGTTTCTCGCGTGTGGCCCGATCGGACGATGAATTTCGAATATTTTCAAAGTTTTTCGCGTGTGGCCCGATCGACGGATGGGAAACATAAAATTTTACAAGTTTCTCGCGTGTGGCCCGATCGGACGATGAATTTCGAATATTTTCAAAGTTTTTCGCGTGTGGCCCGATCGACGGATGGGAAACATAAAATTTTTCAAGTTTCTCGCGTATGGCCCGATCGGACGATCAATTTCGAATTTTTTTAAAGTTTCTCGCGCGTGGCCCGATCGGACGATGAATTTCGAATATTTTCAAAGTTTTTCGCGTGTGGCCCGATCGGACGATGAATTTCGAATATTTTCAAAGTTTTTCGCGTGTGGCCCGATCGGATGATGGGAAACATAAAATTTTACAAGTTTCTCGCGCGTGGCCCGATCGGACGATGAATTTCGAATTTTTTCAAAGTTTCTCGCGTGTGGCCCGATCGACGGATGGGAAACATAAAATTTTACAAGTTTCTCGCGTGTGGCCCGATCGGACGATGAATTTCGAATATTTTCAAAGTTTTTCGCGTGTGGCCCGATCGACGGATGGGAAACATAAAATTTTACAAGTTTCTCGCGTGTGGCCCGATCGGACGATGAATTTCGAATATTTTCAAAGTTTTTCGCGTGTGGCCCGATCGACGGATGGGAAACATAAAATTTTACAAGTTTCTCGCGTATGGACCGATCGGACAATCAATTTCGAATTTTTTCAAAGTTTCCCGCGTGTGGCCCGATCGGACGATGAATTTCGAATATTTTCAAAGTTTCTCGCGTGTGGCCCGATCGGATGATGGGAAACATAAAATTTTACAAGTTTCTCGCGCGTGGCCCGATCGGACGATGAATTTCGAATATTTTCAAAGTTTTTCGCGTGTGGCCCGATCGGACGATGAATTTCGAATATTTTCAAAGTTTTTCGCGTGTGGCCCGATCGGATGATGGGAAACATAAAATTTTACAAGTTTCTCGCGCGTGGCCCGATCGGACGATGAATTTCGAATTTTTTCAAAGTTTCTCGCGTGTGGCCCGATCGACGGATGGGAAACATAAAATTTTACAAGTTTCTCGCGTGTGGCCCGATCGGACGATGAATTTCGAATATTTTCAAAGTTTTTCGCGTGTGGCCCGATCGACGGATGGGAAACATAAAATTTTACAAGTTTCTCGCGTGTGGCCCGATCGGACGATGAATTTCGAATATTTTCAAAGTTTTTCGCGTGTGGCCCGATCGACGGATGGGAAACATAAAATTTTACAAGTTTCTCGCGTATGGACCGATCGGACAATCAATTTCGAATTTTTTCAAAGTTTCCCGCGTGTGGCCCGATCGGACGATGAATTTCGAATATTTTCAAAGTTTCTCGCGTGTGGCCCGATCGGATGATGGGAAACATAAAATTTTACAAGTTTCTCGCGCGTGGCCCGATCGGACGATGAATTTCGAATATTTTCAAAGTTTTTCGCGTGTGGCCCGATCGGATGATGGGAAACATAACATTTTACAAGTTTCTCGCGTGTGGCCCGATCGGACGATGAATTTCGAATATTTTCAAAGTTTTTCGCGTGTGGCCCGATCGGATGATGGGAAACATAAAATTTTACAAGTTTCTCGCGCGTGGCCCGATCGGACGATGAATTTCGAATTTTTTCAAAGTTTCTCGCGTGTGGCCCGATCGACGGATGGGAAACATAAAATTTTACAAGTTTCTCGCGTGTGGCCCGATCGGACGATGAATTTCGAATATTTTCAAAGTTTTTCGCGTGTGGCCCGATCGACGGATGGGAAACATAAAATTTTTCAAGTTTCTCGCGTATGGCCCGATCGGACGATCAATTTCGAATTTTTTCAAAGTTTCTCGCGCGTGGCCCGATCGGACGATGAATTTCGAATATTTTCAAAGTTTTTCGCGTGTGGCCCGATCGACGGATGGGAAACATAAAATTTTACAAGTTTCTCGCGTATGGCCCGATCGGACAATCAATTTCGAATTTTTTCAAAGTTTCCCGCGTGTGGCCCGATCGGACGATGAATTTCGAATATTTTCAAAGTTTCTCGCGTGTGGACCGATCGACGGATGGGAAACATAAAATTTTACAAGTTTCTCGCGTGTGGCCCGATCGGACGATGAATTTCGAATATTTTCAAAGTTTTTCGCGTGTGGCCCGATCGACGGATGGGAAACATAAAATTTTACAAGTTTCTCGCGTATGGCCCGATCGGACAATCAATTTCGAATTTTTTCAAAGTTTCCCGCGTGTGGCCCGATCGGACGATGAATTTCGAATATTTTCAAAGTTTCTCGCGTGTGGACCGATCGACGGATGGGAAACATAAAATTTTACAAGTTTCTCGCGTGTGGCCCGATCGGACGATGAATTTCGAATATTTTCAAAGTTTTTCGCGTGTGGCCCGATCGACGGATGGGAAACATAAAATTTTACAAGTTTCTCGCGTGTGGCCCGATCGGACGATGAATTTCGAATTTTTTCAAAGTTTCTCGCGTGTGGCCCGATCGGACGATGAATTTCGAATATTTTCAAAGTTTTTCGCGTGTGGCCCGATCGGACGATGAATTTCGAATATTTTCAAAGTTTTTCGCGTGTGGCCCGATCGGATGATGGGAAACATAAAATTTTACAAGTTTCTCGCGCGTGGCCCGATCGGACGATGAATTTCGAATTTTTTCAAAGTTTCTCGCGTGTGGCCCGATCGACGGATGGGAAACATAAAATTTTACAAGTTTCTCGCGTGTGGCCCGATCGGACGATGAATTTCGAATATTTTCAAAGTTTTTCGCGTGTGGCCCGATCGACGGATGGGAAACATAAAATTTTACAAGTTTCTCGCGTATGGCCCGATCGGACAATCAATTTCGAATTTTTTCAAAGTTTCCCGCGTGTGGCCCGATCGGACGATGAATTTCGAATATTTTCAAAGTTTCTCGCGTGTGGCCCGATCGGATGATGGGAAACATAAAATTTTACAAGTTTCTCGCGCGTGGCCCGATCGGACGATGAATTTCGAATATTTTCAAAGTTTTTCACGTGTGGCCCGATCGGATGATGGGAAACATAACATTTTACAAGTTTCTCGCGTGTGGCCCGATCGGACGATGAATTTCGAATATTTTCAAAGTTTTTCGCGTGTGGCCCGATCGACGGATGGGAAACATAAAATTTTACAAGTTTCTCGCGTGTGGCCCGATCCGACGATGAATTTCGAATATTTTCAAAGTTTCTCGCGTGTGGCCCGATCGGACGATGGGAAACATAAAATTTTACAAGTTTCTCGCGTGTGGCCCGATCCGACGATGAATTTCGAATATTTTCAAAGTTTCTCGCGTGTGGCCCGATCGACGGATGGGAAACATAAAATTTTACAAGTTTCTCGCGTGTGGCCCGATCGGACGATGAATTTCGAATATTTTCAAAGTTTTTCGCGTGTGGCCCGATCGGATGATGGGAAACATAAAATTTTACAAGTTTCTCGCGTGTGGCCCGATCCGACGATGAATTTCGAATATTTTCAAAGTTTCTCGCGTGTGGCCCGATCCGACGATGAATTTCGAATATTTTCAAAGTTTCTCGCGTGTGGCCCGATCGGACGATGGGAAACATAAAATTTTTCAAGTTTCTCGCGTATGGCCCGATCGGACGATCAATTTCGAATTTTTTCGAAGTTTCTCGCGTGTGGCCCGATCGGACGATGAATTTCGAATATTTTCAAAGTTTCTCGCGTGTGGCCCGATCGGACGATGAATTTCGAATATTTTCAAAGTTTCTCGCGCGTGGCCCGATCGGTCGAAGAATTTCGAATTTTTTCAAAGTTTTTCGCGTGTGGCCCGATCGACGGATGAGAAACATAAAATTTTACAAGTTTCTCGCGTATGGCCCGATCGGACGATCAATTTCGAATTTTTTCAAAGTTTCCCGCGTGTGGCCCGATCGGACGATGAATTTCGAATATTTTCAAAGTTTCTCGCGTGTGGACCGATCGACGGATGGGAAACATAAAATTTTACAAGTTTCTCGCGTGTGGCCCGATCGGACGATGAATTTCGAATATTTTCAAAGTTTTTCGCGTGTGGCCCGATCGACGGATGGGAAACATAAAATTTTACAAGTTTCTCGCGTGTGGCCCGATCGGACGATGAATTTCGAATATTTTCAAAGTTTTTCGCGTGTGGCCCGATCGGATGATGGGAAACATAAAATTTTCAAAGTTACTCGCGTGTGGCCCGATCGGACGATGGGAAACATAAAATTTTACAAGTTTCTCGCGCGTGGCCCGATCGGACGATGAATTTCGAATTTTTTCAAAGTTTCTCGCGTGTGGCCCGATCGACGGATGGGAAACATAAAATTTTACAAGTTTCTCGCGTGTGGCCCGATCGGACGATGAATTTCGAATATTTTCAAAGTTTTTCGCGTGTGGCCCGATCGACGGATGGGAAACATAAAATTTTACAAGTTTCTCGCGCGTGGCCCGATCGGACGATGAATTTCGAATTTTTTCAAAGTTTCTCGCGTGTGGCCCGATCGACGGATGGGAAACATAAAATTTTACAAGTTGCTCGCGTGTGGCCCGATCGGACGATGAATTTCGAATATTTTCAAAGTTTCTCGCGCGTGGCCCGATCGGTCGAAGAATTTCGAATTTTTTCAAAGTTTTTCGCGTGTGGCCCGATCGACGGATGGGAAACATAAAATTTTTCAAGTTTCTCGCGTATGGCCCGATCGGACGATCAATTTCGAATTTTTTCAAAGTTTCTCGCGTGTGGCCCGATCGGACGATGAATTTCGAATATTTTCAAAGTTTCTCGCGTGTGGCCCGATCGGACGATGAATTTCGAATATTTTCAAAGTTTTTCGCGTGTGGCCCGATCGGATGATGGGAAACATAAAATTTTACAAGTTTCTCGCGCGTGGCCCGATCGGACGATGAATTTCGAATTTTTTCAAAGTTTCTCGCGTGTGGCCCGATCGACGGATGGGAAACATAAAATTTTACAAGTTTCTCGCGTGTGGCCCGATCGGACGATGAATTTCGAATATTTTCAAAGTTTCTCGCGTGTGGACCGATCGACGGATGGGAAACATAAAATTTTACAAGTTTCTCGCGTGTGGCCCGATCGGACGATGAATTTCGAATATTTTCAAAGTTTTTCGCGTGTGGCCCGATCGACGGATGGGAAACATAAAATTTTACAAGTTTCTCGCGTGTGGCCCGATCGGACGATGAATTTCGAATTTTTTCAAAGTTTCTCGCGTGTGGCCCGATCGGACGATGAATTTCGAATATTTTCAAAGTTTTTCGCGTGTGGCCCGATCGGACGATGAATTTCGAATATTTTCAAAGTTTTTCGCGTGTGGCCCGATCGACGGATGGGAAACATAAAATTTTACAAGTTTCTCGCGTGTGGCCCGATCGGACGATGAATTTCGAATATTTTCAAAGTTTTTCGCGTGTGGCCCGATCGACGGATGGGAAACATAAAATTTTTCAAGTTTCTCGCGTATGGCCCGATCGGACGATCAATTTCGAATTTTTTTAAAGTTTCTCGCGCGTGGCCCGATCGGACGATGAATTTCGAATATTTTCAAAGTTTTTCGCGTGTGGCCCGATCGGACGATGAATTTCGAATATTTTCAAAGTTTTTCGCGTGTGGCCCGATCGGATGATGGGAAACATAAAATTTTACAAGTTTCTCGCGCGTGGCCCGATCGGACGATGAATTTCGAATTTTTTCAAAGTTTCTCGCGTGTGGCCCGATCGACGGATGGGAAACATAAAATTTTACAAGTTTCTCGCGTGTGGCCCGATCGGACGATGAATTTCGAATATTTTCAAAGTTTTTCGCGTGTGGCCCGATCGACGGATGGGAAACATAAAATTTTACAAGTTTCTCGCGTGTGGCCCGATCGGACGATGAATTTCGAATATTTTCAAAGTTTTTCGCGTGTGGCCCGATCGACGGATGGGAAACATAAAATTTTACAAGTTTCTCGCGTATGGACCGATCGGACAATCAATTTCGAATTTTTTCAAAGTTTCCCGCGTGTGGCCCGATCGGACGATGAATTTCGAATATTTTCAAAGTTTCTCGCGTGTGGCCCGATCGGATGATGGGAAACATAAAATTTTACAAGTTTCTCGCGCGTGGCCCGATCGGACGATGAATTTCGAATATTTTCAAAGTTTTTCGCGTGTGGCCCGATCGGACGATGAATTTCGAATATTTTCAAAGTTTTTCGCGTGTGGCCCGATCGGATGATGGGAAACATAAAATTTTACAAGTTTCTCGCGCGTGGCCCGATCGGACGATGAATTTCGAATTTTTTCAAAGTTTCTCGCGTGTGGCCCGATCGACGGATGGGAAACATAAAATTTTACAAGTTTCTCGCGTGTGGCCCGATCGGACGATGAATTTCGAATATTTTCAAAGTTTTTCGCGTGTGGCCCGATCGACGGATGGGAAACATAAAATTTTACAAGTTTCTCGCGTGTGGCCCGATCGGACGATGAATTTCGAATATTTTCAAAGTTTTTCGCGTGTGGCCCGATCGGATGATGGGAAACATAAAATTTTACAAGTTTCTCGCGTGTGGCCCGATCGGACGATGAATTTCGAATATTTTCAAAGTTTTTCGCGTGTGGCCCGATCGACGGATGGGAAACATAAAATTTTTCAAGTTTCTCGCGTATGGCCCGATCGGACGATCAATTTCGAATTTTTTCAAAGTTTCTCGCGCGTGGCCCGATCGGACGATGAATTTCGAATATTTTCAAAGTTTTTCGCGTGTGGCCCGATCGACGGATGGGAAACATAAAATTTTACAAGTTTCTCGCGTATGGCCCGATCGGACAATCAATTTCGAATTTTTTCAAAGTTTCCCGCGTGTGGCCCGATCGGACGATGAATTTCGAATATTTTCAAAGTTTCTCGCGTGTGGACCGATCGACGGATGGGAAACATAAAATTTTACAAGTTTCTCGCGTGTGGCCCGATCGGACGATGAATTTCGAATATTTTCAAAGTTTTTCGCGTGTGGCCCGATCGACGGATGGGAAACATAAAATTTTACAAGTTTCTCGCGTGTGGCCCGATCGGACGATGAATTTCGAATTTTTTCAAAGTTTCTCGCGTGTGGCCCGATCGGACGATGAATTTCGAATATTTTCAAAGTTTTTCGCGTGTGGCCCGATCGGACGATGAATTTCGAATATTTTCAAAGTTTTTCGCGTGTGGCCCGATCGACGGATGGGAAACATAAAATTTTACAAGTTTCTCGCGTGTGGCCCGATCGGACGATGAATTTCGAATATTTTCAAAGTTTTTCGCGTGTGGCCCGATCGACGGATGGGAAACATAAAATTTTACAAGTTTCTCGCGTATGGACCGATCGGACAATCAATTTCGAATTTTTTCAAAGTTTCCCGCGTGTGGCCCGATCGGACGATGAATTTCGAATATTTTCAAAGTTTCTCGCGTGTGGCCCGATCGGATGATGGGAAACATAAAATTTTACAAGTTTCTCGCGCGTGGCCCGATCGGACGATGAATTTCGAATATTTTCAAAGTTTTTCGCGTGTGGCCCGATCGGACGATGAATTTCGAATATTTTCAAAGTTTTTCGCGTGTGGCCCGATCGGATGATGGGAAACATAAAATTTTACAAGTTTCTCGCGCGTGGCCCGATCGGACGATGAATTTCGAATTTTTTCAAAGTTTCTCGCGTGTGGCCCGATCGACGGATGGGAAACATAAAATTTTACAAGTTTCTCGCGTGTGGCCCGATCGGACGATGAATTTCGAATATTTTCAAAGTTTTTCGCGTGTGGCCCGATCGACGGATGGGAAACATAAAATTTTACAAGTTTCTCGCGTGTGGCCCGATCGGACGATGAATTTCGAATATTTTCAAAGTTTTTCGCGTGTGGCCCGATCGACGGATGGGAAACATAAAATTTTACAAGTTTCTCGCGTATGGACCGATCGGACAATCAATTTCGAATTTTTTCAAAGTTTCCCGCGTGTGGCCCGATCGGACGATGAATTTCGAATATTTTCAAAGTTTCTCGCGTGTGGCCCGATCGGATGATGGGAAACATAAAATTTTACAAGTTTCTCGCGCGTGGCCCGATCGGACGATGAATTTCGAATATTTTCAAAGTTTTTCGCGTGTGGCCCGATCGGATGATGGGAAACATAACATTTTACAAGTTTCTCGCGTGTGGCCCGATCGGACGATGAATTTCGAATATTTTCAAAGTTTTTCGCGTGTGGCCCGATCGGATGATGGGAAACATAAAATTTTACAAGTTTCTCGCGCGTGGCCCGATCGGACGATGAATTTCGAATTTTTTCAAAGTTTCTCGCGTGTGGCCCGATCGACGGATGGGAAACATAAAATTTTACAAGTTTCTCGCGTGTGGCCCGATCGGACGATGAATTTCGAATATTTTCAAAGTTTTTCGCGTGTGGCCCGATCGACGGATGGGAAACATAAAATTTTTCAAGTTTCTCGCGTATGGCCCGATCGGACGATCAATTTCGAATTTTTTCAAAGTTTCTCGCGCGTGGCCCGATCGGACGATGAATTTCGAATATTTTCAAAGTTTTTCGCGTGTGGCCCGATCGACGGATGGGAAACATAAAATTTTACAAGTTTCTCGCGTATGGCCCGATCGGACAATCAATTTCGAATTTTTTCAAAGTTTCCCGCGTGTGGCCCGATCGGACGATGAATTTCGAATATTTTCAAAGTTTCTCGCGTGTGGACCGATCGACGGATGGGAAACATAAAATTTTACAAGTTTCTCGCGTGTGGCCCGATCGGACGATGAATTTCGAATATTTTCAAAGTTTTTCGCGTGTGGCCCGATCGACGGATGGGAAACATAAAATTTTACAAGTTTCTCGCGTGTGGCCCGATCGGACGATGAATTTCGAATTTTTTCAAAGTTTCTCGCGTGTGGCCCGATCGGACGATGAATTTCGAATATTTTCAAAGTTTTTCGCGTGTGGCCCGATCGGACGATGAATTTCGAATATTTTCAAAGTTTTTCGCGTGTGGCCCGATCGGATGATGGGAAACATAAAATTTTACAAGTTTCTCGCGCGTGGCCCGATCGGACGATGAATTTCGAATTTTTTCAAAGTTTCTCGCGTGTGGCCCGATCGACGGATGGGAAACATAAAATTTTACAAGTTTCTCGCGTGTGGCCCGATCGGACGATGAATTTCGAATATTTTCAAAGTTTTTCGCGTGTGGCCCGATCGACGGATGGGAAACATAAAATTTTACAAGTTTCTCGCGTATGGCCCGATCGGACAATCAATTTCGAATTTTTTCAAAGTTTCCCGCGTGTGGCCCGATCGGACGATGAATTTCGAATATTTTCAACGTTTCTCGCGTGTGGACCGATCGACGGATGGGAAACATAAAATTTTACAAGTTTCTCGCGTGTGGCCCGATCGGACGATGAATTTCGAATATTTTCAAAGTTTTTCGCGTGTGGCCCGATCGACGGATGGGAAACATAAAATTTTACAAGTTTCTCGCGTGTGGCCCGATCGGACGATGAATTTCGAATTTTTTCAAAGTTTCTCGCGTGTGGCCCGATCGGACGATGAATTTCGAATATTTTCAAAGTTTTTCGCGTGTGGCCCGATCGGACGATGAATTTCGAATATTTTCAAAGTTTTTCGCGTGTGGCCCGATCGGATGATGGGAAACATAAAATTTTACAAGTTTCTCGCGCGTGGCCCGATCGGACGATGAATTTCGAATTTTTTCAAAGTTTCTCGCGTGTGGCCCGATCGACGGATGGGAAACATAAAATTTTACAAGTTTCTCGCGTGTGGCCCGATCGGACGATGAATTTCGAATATTTTCAAAGTTTTTCGCGTGTGGCCCGATCGACGGATGGGAAACATAAAATTTTACAAGTTTCTCGCGTATGGCCCGATCGGACAATCAATTTCGAATTTTTTCAAAGTTTCCCGCGTGTGGCCCGATCGGACGATGAATTTCGAATATTTTCAAAGTTTCTCGCGTGTGGCCCGATCGGATGATGGGAAACATAAAATTTTACAAGTTTCTCGCGCGTGGCCCGATCGGACGATGAATTTCGAATATTTTCAAAGTTTTTCACGTGTGGCCCGATCGGATGATGGGAAACATAACATTTTACAAGTTTCTCGCGTGTGGCCCGATCGGACGATGAATTTCGAATATTTTCAAAGTTTTTCGCGTGTGGCCCGATCGACGGATGGGAAACATAAAATTTTACAAGTTTCTCGCGTGTGGCCCGATCCGACGATGAATTTCGAATATTTTCAAAGTTTCTCGCGTGTGGCCCGATCGGACGATGGGAAACATAAAATTTTACAAGTTTCTCGCGTGTGGCCCGATCGGACGATGAATTTCGAATATTTTCAAAGTTTTTCGCGTGTGGCCCGATCGACGGATGGGAAACATAAAATTTTACAAGTTTCTCGCGTATGGACCGATCGGACAATCAATTTCGAATTTTTTCAAAGTTTCCCGCGTGTGGCCCGATCGGACGATGAATTTCGAATATTTTCAAAGTTTCTCGCGTGTGGCCCGATCGGATGATGGGAAACATAAAATTTTACAAGTTTCTCGCGCGTGGCCCGATCGGACGATGAATTTCGAATATTTTCAAAGTTTTTCGCGTGTGGCCCGATCGGATGATGGGAAACATAACATTTTCAAAGTTTTTCGCGTGTGGCCCGATCGGACGATGAATTTCGAATATTTTCAAAGTTTTTCGCGTGTGGCCCGATCGGATGATGGGAAACATAAAATTTTACAAGTTTCTCGCGTGTGGCCCGATCGGACGATGAATTTCGAATATTTTCAAAGTTTTTCGCGTGTGGCCCGATCGACGGATGGGAAACATAAAATTTTTCAAGTTTCTCGCGTATGGCCCGATCGGACGATCAATTTCGAATTTTTTCAAAGTTTCTCGCGCGTGGCCCGATCGGACGATGAATTTCGAATATTTTCAAAGTTTTTCGCGTGTGGCCCGATCGACGGATGGGAAACATAAAATTTTACAAGTTTCTCGCGTATGGCCCGATCGGACAATCAATTTCGAATTTTTTCAAAGTTTCCCGCGTGTGGCCCGATCGGACGATGAATTTCGAATATTTTCAAAGTTTCTCGCGTGTGGACCGATCGACGGATGGGAAACATAAAATTTTACAAGTTTCTCGCGTGTGGCCCGATCGGACGATGAATTTCGAATATTTTCAAAGTTTTTCGCGTGTGGCCCGATCGACGGATGGGAAACATAAAATTTTACAAGTTTCTCGCGTGTGGCCCGATCGGACGATGAATTTCGAATTTTTTCAAAGTTTCTCGCGTGTGGCCCGATCGGACGATGAATTTCGAATATTTTCAAAGTTTTTCGCGTGTGGCCCGATCGGACGATGAATTTCGAATATTTTCAAAGTTTTTCGCGTGTGGCCCGATCGACGGATGGGAAACATAAAATTTTACAAGTTTCTCGCGTGTGGCCCGATCGGACGATGAATTTCGAATATTTTCAAAGTTTTTCGCGTGTGGCCCGATCGACGGATGGGAAACATAAAATTTTACAAGTTTCTCGCGTATGGACCGATCGGACAATCAATTTCGAATTTTTTCAAAGTTTCCCGCGTGTGGCCCGGTCGGACGATGAATTTCGAATATTTTCAAAGTTTCTCGCGTGTGGCCCGATCGGATGATGGGAAACATAAAATTTTACAAGTTTCTCGCGCGTGGCCCGATCGGACGATGAATTTCGAATATTTTCAAAGTTTTTCGCGTGTGGCCCGATCGGACGATGAATTTCGAATATTTTCAAAGTTTTTCGCGTGTGGCCCGATCGGATGATGGGAAACATAAAATTTTACAAGTTTCTCGCGCGTGGCCCGATCGGACGATGAATTTCGAATTTTTTCAAAGTTTCTCGCGTGTGGCCCGATCGACGGATGGGAAACATAAAATTTTACAAGTTTCTCGCGTGTGGCCCGATCGGACGATGAATTTCGAATATTTTCAAAGTTTTTCGCGTGTGGCCCGATCGACGGATGGGAAACATAAAATTTTACAAGTTTCTCGCGTGTGGCCCGATCGGACGATGAATTTCGAATATTTTCAAAGTTTTTCGCGTGTGGCCCGATCGACGGATGGGAAACATAAAATTTTACAAGTTTCTCGCGTATGGACCGATCGGACAATCAATTTCGAATTTTTTCAAAGTTTCCCGCGTGTGGCCCGATCGGACGATGAATTTCGAATATTTTCAAAGTTTCTCGCGTGTGGCCCGATCGGATGATGGGAAACATAAAATTTTACAAGTTTCTCGCGCGTGGCCCGATCGGACGATGAATTTCGAATATTTTCAAAGTTTTTCGCGTGTGGCCCGATCGGACGATGAATTTCGAATATTTTCAAAGTTTTTCGCGTGTGGCCCGATCGGATGATGGGAAACATAAAATTTTACAAGTTTCTCGCGCGTGGCCCGATCGGACGATGAATTTCGAATTTTTTCAAAGTTTCTCGCGTGTGGCCCGATCGACGGATGGGAAACATAAAATTTTACAAGTTTCTCGCGTGTGGCCCGATCGGACGATGAATTTCGAATATTTTCAAAGTTTTTCGCGTGTGGCCCGATCGACGGATGGGAAACATAAAATTTTACAAGTTTCTCGCGTGTGGCCCGATCGGACGATGAATTTCGAATATTTTCAAAGTTTTTCGCGTGTGGCCCGATCGACGGATGGGAAACATAAAATTTTACAAGTTTCTCGCGTATGGACCGATCGGACAATCAATTTCGAATTTTTTCAAAGTTTCCCGCGTGTGGCCCGATCGGACGATGAATTTCGAATATTTTCAAAGTTTCTCGCGTGTGGCCCGATCGGATGATGGGAAACATAAAATTTTACAAGTTTCTCGCGCGTGGCCCGATCGGACGATGAATTTCGAATATTTTCAAAGTTTTTCGCGTGTGGCCCGATCGGATGATGGGAAACATAACATTTTCAAAGTTTCTCGCGTGTGGCCCGATCGGACGATGAATTTCGAATATTTTCAAAGTTTTTCGCGTGTGGCCCGATCGGATGATGGGAAACATAAAATTTTACAAGTTTCTCGCGTGTGGCCCGATCCGACGATGAATTTCGAATATTTTCAAAGTTTCTCGCGTGTGGCCCGATCCGACGATGAATTTCGAATATTTTCAAAGTTTCTCGCGTGTGGCCCGATCGGACGATGGGAAACATAAAATTTTTCAAGTTTCTCGCGTATGGCCCGATCGGACGATCAATTTCGAATTTTTTCGAAGTTTCTCGCGTGTGGCCCGATCGGACGATGAATTTCGAATATTTTCAAAGTTTCTCGCGTGTGGCCCGATCGGACGATGAATTTCGAATATTTTCAAAGTTTCTCGCGCGTGGCCCGATCGGTCGAAGAATTTCGAATTTTTTCAAAGTTTTTCGCGTGTGGCCCGATCGACGGATGAGAAACATAAAATTTTACAAGTTTCTCGCGTATGGCCCGATCGGACGATCAATTTCGAATTTTTTCAAAGTTTCCCGCGTGTGGCCCGATCGGACGATGAATTTCGAATATTTTCAAAGTTTCTCGCGTGTGGACCGATCGACGGATGGGAAACATAAAATTTTACAAGTTTCTCGCGTGTGGCCCGATCGGACGATGAATTTCGAATATTTTCAAAGTTTTTCGCGTGTGGCCCGATCGACGGATGGGAAACATAAAATTTTACAAGTTTCTCGCGTGTGGCCCGATCGGACGATGAATTTCGAATATTTTCAAAGTTTTTCGCGTGTGGCCCGATCGGATGATGGGAAACATAAAATTTTCAAAGTTTCTCGCGTGTGGCCCGATCGGACGATGGGAAACATAAAATTTTACAAGTTTCTCGCGCGTGGCCCGATCGGACGATGAATTTCGAATTTTTTCAAAGTTTCTCGCGTGTGGCCCGATCGACGGATGGGAAACATAAAATTTTACAAGTTTCTCGCGTGTGGCCCGATCGGACGATGAATTTCGAATATTTTCAAAGTTTTTCGCGTGTGGCCCGATCGACGGATGGGAAACATAAAATTTTACAAGTTTCTCGCGCGTGGCCCGATCGGACGATGAATTTCGAATTTTTTCAAAGTTTCTCGCGTGTGGCCCGATCGACGGATGGGAAACATAAAATTTTACAAGTTGCTCGCGTGTGGCCCGATCGGACGATGAATTTCGAATATTTTCAAAGTTTCTCGCGCGTGGCCCGATCGGTCGAAGAATTTCGAATTTTTTCAAAGTTTTTCGCGTGTGGCCCGATCGACGGATGGGAAACATAAAATTTTTCAAGTTTCTCGCGTATGGCCCGATCGGACGATCAATTTCGAATTTTTTCAAAGTTTCTCGCGTGTGGCCCGATCGGACGATGAATTTCGAATATTTTCAAAGTTTCTCGCGTGTGGCCCGATCGGACGATGAATTTCGAATATTTTCAAAGTTTTTCGCGTGTGGCCCGATCGGATGATGGGAAACATAAAATTTTACAAGTTTCTCGCGCGTGGCCCGATCGGACGATGAATTTCGAATTTTTTCAAAGTTTCTCGCGTGTGGCCCGATCGACGGATGGGAAACATAAAATTTTACAAGTTTCTCGCGTGTGGCCCGATCGGACGATGAATTTCGAATATTTTCAAAGTTTCTCGCGTGTGGACCGATCGACGGATGGGAAACATAAAATTTTACAAGTTTCTCGCGTGTGGCCCGATCGGACGATGAATTTCGAATATTTTCAAAGTTTTTCGCGTGTGGCCCGATCGACGGATGGGAAACATAAAATTTTACAAGTTTCTCGCGTGTGGCCCGATCGGACGATGAATTTCGAATTTTTTCAAAGTTTCTCGCGTGTGGCCCGATCGGACGATGAATTTCGAATATTTTCAAAGTTTTTCGCGTGTGGCCCGATCGGACGATGAATTTCGAATATTTTCAAAGTTTTTCGCGTGTGGCCCGATCGACGGATGGGAAACATAAAATTTTACAAGTTTCTCGCGTGTGGCCCGATCGGACGATGAATTTCGAATATTTTCAAAGTTTTTCGCGTGTGGCCCGATCGACAAATGGGAAACATAAAATTTTTCAAGTTTCTCGCGTATGGCCCGATCGGACGATCAATTTCGAATTTTTTTAAAGTTTCTCGCGCGTGGCCCGATCGGACGATGAATTTCGAATATTTTCAAAGTTTTTCGCGTGTGGCCCGATCGGACGATGAATTTCGAATATTTTCAAAGTTTTTCGCGTGTGGCCCGATCGGATGATGGGAAACATAAAATTTTACAAGTTTCTCGCGCGTGGCCCGATCGGACGATGAATTTCGAATTTTTTCAAAGTTTCTCGCGTGTGGCCCGATCGACGGATGGGAAACATAAAATTTTACAAGTTTCTCGCGTGTGGCCCGATCGGACGATGAATTTCGAATATTTTCAAAGTTTTTCGCGTGTGGCCCGATCGACGGATGGGAAACATAAAATTTTACAAGTTTCTCGCGTGTGGCCCGATCGGACGATGAATTTCGAATATTTTCAAAGTTTTTCGCGTGTGGCCCGATCGACGGATGGGAAACATAAAATTTTACAAGTTTCTCGCGTATGGACCGATCGGACAATCAATTTCGAATTTTTTCAAAGTTTCCCGCGTGTGGCCCGATCGGACGATGAATTTCGAATATTTTCAAAGTTTCTCGCGTGTGGCCCGATCGGATGATGGGAAACATAAAATTTTACAAGTTTCTCGCGCGTGGCCCGATCGGACGATGAATTTCGAATATTTTCAAAGTTTTTCGCGTGTGGCCCGATCGGACGATGAATTTCGAATATTTTCAAAGTTTTTCGCGTGTGGCCCGATCGGATGATGGGAAACATAAAATTTTACAAGTTTCTCGCGCGTGGCCCGATCGGACGATGAATTTCGAATTTTTTCAAAGTTTCTCGCGTGTGGCCCGATCGACGGATGGGAAACATAAAATTTTACAAGTTTCTCGCGTGTGGCCCGATCGGACGATGAATTTCGAATATTTTCAAAGTTTTTCGCGTGTGGCCCGATCGACGGATGGGAAACATAAAATTTTACAAGTTTCTCGCGTGTGGCCCGATCGGACGATGAATTTCGAATATTTTCAAAGTTTTTCGCGTGTGGCCCGATCGGACGATGAATTTCGAATATTTTCAAAGTTTTTCGCGTGTGGCCCGATCGGATGATGGGAAACATAAAATTTTACAAGTTTCTCGCGTGTGGCCCGATCGGACGATGAATTTCGAATATTTTCAAAGTTTTTCGCGTGTGGCCCGATCGACGGATGGGAAACATAAAATTTTTCAAGTTTCTCGCGTATGGCCCGATCGGACGATCAATTTCGAATTTTTTCAAAGTTTCTCGCGCGTGGCCCGATCGGACGATGAATTTCGAATATTTTCAAAGTTTTTCGCGTGTGGCCCGATCGACGGATGGGAAACATAAAATTTTACAAGTTTCTCGCGTATGGCCCGATCGGACAATCAATTTCGAATTTTTTCAAAGTTTCCCGCGTGTGGCCCGATCGGACGATGAATTTCGAATATTTTCAAAGTTTCTCGCGTGTGGACCGATCGACGGATGGGAAACATAAAATTTTACAAGTTTCTCGCGTGTGGCCCGATCGGACGATGAATTTCGAATATTTTCAAAGTTTTTCGCGTGTGGCCCGATCGACGGATGGGAAACATAAAATTTTACAAGTTTCTCGCGTGTGGCCCGATCCGACGATGAATTTCGAATATTTTCAAAGTTTCTCGCGTGTGGCCCGATCGGACGATGGGAAACATAAAATTTTACAAGTTTCTCGCGTGTGGCCCGATCGGACGATGAATTTCGAATATTTTCAAAGTTTTTCGCGTGTGGCCCGATCGACGGATGGGAAACATAAAATTTTACAAGTTTCTCGCGTATGGACCGATCGGACAATCAATTTCGAATTTTTTCAAAGTTTCCCGCGTGTGGCCCGATCGGACGATGAATTTCGAATATTTTCAAAGTTTCTCGCGTGTGGCCCGATCGGATGATGGGAAACATAAAATTTTACAAGTTTCTCGCGCGTGGCCCGATCGGACGATGAATTTCGAATATTTTCAAAGTTTTTCGCGTGTGGCCCGATCGGATGATGGGAAACATAACATTTTCAAAGTTTTTCGCGTGTGGCCCGATCGGACGATGAATTTCGAATATTTTCAAAGTTTTTCGCGTGTGGCCCGATCGGATGATGGGAAACATAAAATTTTACAAGTTTCTCGCGTGTGGCCCGATCGGACGATGAATTTCGAATATTTTCAAAGTTTTTCGCGTGTGGCCCGATCGACGGATGGGAAACATAAAATTTTTCAAGTTTCTCGCGTATGGCCCGATCGGACGATCAATTTCGAATTTTTTCAAAGTTTCTCGCGCGTGGCCCGATCGGACGATGAATTTCGAATATTTTCAAAGTTTTTCGCGTGTGGCCCGATCGACGGATGGGAAACATAAAATTTTACAAGTTTCTCGCGTATGGCCCGATCGGACAATCAATTTCGAATTTTTTCAAAGTTTCCCGCGTGTGGCCCGATCGGACGATGAATTTCGAATATTTTCAAAGTTTCTCGCGTGTGGACCGATCGACGGATGGGAAACATAAAATTTTACAAGTTTCTCGCGTGTGGCCCGATCGGACGATGAATTTCGAATATTTTCAAAGTTTTTCGCGTGTGGCCCGATCGACGGATGGGAAACATAAAATTTTACAAGTTTCTCGCGTGTGGCCCGATCGGACGATGAATTTCGAATTTTTTCAAAGTTTCTCGCGTGTGGCCCGATCGGACGATGAATTTCGAATATTTTCAAAGTTTTTCGCGTGTGGCCCGATCGGACGATGAATTTCGAATATTTTCAAAGTTTTTCGCGTGTGGCCCGATCGACGGATGGGAAACATAAAATTTTACAAGTTTCTCGCGTGTGGCCCGATCGGACGATGAATTTCGAATATTTTCAAAGTTTTTCGCGTGTGGCCCGATCGACGGATGGGAAACATAAAATTTTACAAGTTTCTCGCGTATGGACCGATCGGACAATCAATTTCGAATTTTTTCAAAGTTTCCCGCGTGTGGCCCGGTCGGACGATGAATTTCGAATATTTTCAAAGTTTCTCGCGTGTGGCCCGATCGGATGATGGGAAACATAAAATTTTACAAGTTTCTCGCGCGTGGCCCGATCGGACGATGAATTTCGAATATTTTCAAAGTTTTTCGCGTGTGGCCCGATCGGACGATGAATTTCGAATATTTTCAAAGTTTTTCGCGTGTGGCCCGATCGGATGATGGGAAACATAAAATTTTACAAGTTTCTCGCGCGTGGCCCGATCGGACGATGAATTTCGAATTTTTTCAAAGTTTCTCGCGTGTGGCCCGATCGACGGATGGGAAACATAAAATTTTACAAGTTTCTCGCGTGTGGCCCGATCGGACGATGAATTTCGAATATTTTCAAAGTTTTTCGCGTGTGGCCCGATCGACGGATGGGAAACATAAAATTTTACAAGTTTCTCGCGTGTGGCCCGATCGGACGATGAATTTCGAATATTTTCAAAGTTTTTCGCGTGTGGCCCGATCGACGGATGGGAAACATAAAATTTTACAAGTTTCTCGCGTATGGACCGATCGGACAATCAATTTCGAATTTTTTCAAAGTTTCCCGCGTGTGGCCCGATCGGACGATGAATTTCGAATATTTTCAAAGTTTCTCGCGTGTGGCCCGATCGGATGATGGGAAACATAAAATTTTACAAGTTTCTCGCGCGTGGCCCGATCGGACGATGAATTTCGAATATTTTCAAAGTTTTTCGCGTGTGGCCCGATCGGACGATGAATTTCGAATATTTTCAAAGTTTTTCGCGTGTGGCCCGATCGGATGATGGGAAACATAAAATTTTACAAGTTTCTCGCGCGTGGCCCGATCGGACGATGAATTTCGAATTTTTTCAAAGTTTCTCGCGTGTGGCCCGATCGACGGATGGGAAACATAAAATTTTACAAGTTTCTCGCGTGTGGCCCGATCGGACGATGAATTTCGAATATTTTCAAAGTTTTTCGCGTGTGGCCCGATCGACGGATGGGAAACATAAAATTTTACAAGTTTCTCGCGTGTGGCCCGATCGGACGATGAATTTCGAATATTTTCAAAGTTTTTCGCGTGTGGCCCGATCGACGGATGGGAAACATAAAATTTTACAAGTTTCTCGCGTATGGACCGATCGGACAATCAATTTCGAATTTTTTCAAAGTTTCCCGCGTGTGGCCCGATCGGACGATGAATTTCGAATATTTTCAAAGTTTCTCGCGTGTGGCCCGATCGGATGATGGGAAACATAAAATTTTACAAGTTTCTCGCGCGTGGCCCGATCGGACGATGAATTTCGAATATTTTCAAAGTTTTTCGCGTGTGGCCCGATCGGATGATGGGAAACATAACATTTTCAAAGTTTCTCGCGTGTGGCCCGATCGGACGATGAATTTCGAATATTTTCAAAGTTTTTCGCGTGTGGCCCGATCGGATGATGGGAAACATAAAATTTTACAAGTTTCTCGCGTGTGGCCCGATCCGACGATGAATTTCGAATATTTTCAAAGTTTCTCGCGTGTGGCCCGATCCGACGATGAATTTCGAATATTTTCAAAGTTTCTCGCGTGTGGCCCGATCGGACGATGGGAAACATAAAATTTTTCAAGTTTCTCGCGTATGGCCCGATCGGACGATCAATTTCGAATTTTTTCGAAGTTTCTCGCGTGTGGCCCGATCGGACGATGAATTTCGAATATTTTCAAAGTTTCTCGCGTGTGGCCCGATCGGACGATGAATTTCGAATATTTTCAAAGTTTCTCGCGCGTGGCCCGATCGGTCGAAGAATTTCGAATTTTTTCAAAGTTTTTCGCGTGTGGCCCGATCGACGGATGAGAAACATAAAATTTTACAAGTTTCTCGCGTATGGCCCGATCGGACGATCAATTTCGAATTTTTTCAAAGTTTCCCGCGTGTGGCCCGATCGGACGATGAATTTCGAATATTTTCAAAGTTTCTCGCGTGTGGACCGATCGACGGATGGGAAACATAAAATTTTACAAGTTTCTCGCGTGTGGCCCGATCGGACGATGAATTTCGAATATTTTCAAAGTTTTTCGCGTGTGGCCCGATCGACGGATGGGAAACATAAAATTTTACAAGTTTCTCGCGTGTGGCCCGATCGGACGATGAATTTCGAATATTTTCAAAGTTTTTCGCGTGTGGCCCGATCGGATGATGGGAAACATAAAATTTTCAAAGTTTCTCGCGTGTGGCCCGATCGGACGATGGGAAACATAAAATTTTACAAGTTTCTCGCGCGTGGCCCGATCGGACGATGAATTTCGAATTTTTTCAAAGTTTCTCGCGTGTGGCCCGATCGACGGATGGGAAACATAAAATTTTACAAGTTTCTCGCGTGTGGCCCGATCGGACGATGAATTTCGAATATTTTCAAAGTTTTTCGCGTGTGGCCCGATCGACGGATGGGAAACATAAAATTTTACAAGTTTCTCGCGCGTGGCCCGATCGGACGATGAATTTCGAATTTTTTCAAAGTTTCTCGCGTGTGGCCCGATCGACGGATGGGAAACATAAAATTTTACAAGTTGCTCGCGTGTGGCCCGATCGGACGATGAATTTCGAATATTTTCAAAGTTTCTCGCGCGTGGCCCGATCGGTCGAAGAATTTCGAATTTTTTCAAAGTTTTTCGCGTGTGGCCCGATCGACGGATGGGAAACATAAAATTTTTCAAGTTTCTCGCGTATGGCCCGATCGGACGATCAATTTCGAATTTTTTCAAAGTTTCTCGCGTGTGGCCCGATCGGACGATGAATTTCGAATATTTTCAAAGTTTCTCGCGTGTGGCCCGATCGGACGATGAATTTCGAATATTTTCAAAGTTTTTCGCGTGTGGCCCGATCGGATGATGGGAAACATAAAATTTTACAAGTTTCTCGCGCGTGGCCCGATCGGACGATGAATTTCGAATTTTTTCAAAGTTTCTCGCGTGTGGCCCGATCGACGGATGGGAAACATAAAATTTTACAAGTTTCTCGCGTGTGGCCCGATCGGACGATGAATTTCGAATATTTTCAAAGTTTCTCGCGTGTGGACCGATCGACGGATGGGAAACATAAAATTTTACAAGTTTCTCGCGTGTGGCCCGATCGGACGATGAATTTCGAATATTTTCAAAGTTTTTCGCGTGTGGCCCGATCGACGGATGGGAAACATAAAATTTTACAAGTTTCTCGCGTGTGGCCCGATCGGACGATGAATTTCGAATTTTTTCAAAGTTTCTCGCGTGTGGCCCGATCGGACGATGAATTTCGAATATTTTCAAAGTTTTTCGCGTGTGGCCCGATCGGACGATGAATTTCGAATATTTTCAAAGTTTTTCGCGTGTGGCCCGATCGACGGATGGGAAACATAAAATTTTACAAGTTTCTCGCGTGTGGCCCGATCGGACGATGAATTTCGAATATTTTCAAAGTTTTTCGCGTGTGGCCCGATCGACAAATGGGAAACATAAAATTTTTCAAGTTTCTCGCGTATGGCCCGATCGGACGATCAATTTCGAATTTTTTTAAAGTTTCTCGCGCGTGGCCCGATCGGACGATGAATTTCGAATATTTTCAAAGTTTTTCGCGTGTGGCCCGATCGGACGATGAATTTCGAATATTTTCAAAGTTTTTCGCGTGTGGCCCGATCGGATGATGGGAAACATAAAATTTTACAAGTTTCTCGCGCGTGGCCCGATCGGACGATGAATTTCGAATTTTTTCAAAGTTTCTCGCGTGTGGCCCGATCGACGGATGGGAAACATAAAATTTTACAAGTTTCTCGCGTGTGGCCCGATCGGACGATGAATTTCGAATATTTTCAAAGTTTTTCGCGTGTGGCCCGATCGACGGATGGGAAACATAAAATTTTACAAGTTTCTCGCGTGTGGCCCGATCGGACGATGAATTTCGAATATTTTCAAAGTTTTTCGCGTGTGGCCCGATCGACGGATGGGAAACATAAAATTTTACAAGTTTCTCGCGTATGGACCGATCGGACAATCAATTTCGAATTTTTTCAAAGTTTCCCGCGTGTGGCCCGATCGGACGATGAATTTCGAATATTTTCAAAGTTTCTCGCGTGTGGCCCGATCGGATGATGGGAAACATAAAATTTTACAAGTTTCTCGCGCGTGGCCCGATCGGACGATGAATTTCGAATATTTTCAAAGTTTTTCGCGTGTGGCCCGATCGGACGATGAATTTCGAATATTTTCAAAGTTTTTCGCGTGTGGCCCGATCGGATGATGGGAAACATAAAATTTTACAAGTTTCTCGCGCGTGGCCCGATCGGACGATGAATTTCGAATTTTTTCAAAGTTTCTCGCGTGTGGCCCGATCGACGGATGGGAAACATAAAATTTTACAAGTTTCTCGCGTGTGGCCCGATCGGACGATGAATTTCGAATATTTTCAAAGTTTTTCGCGTGTGGCCCGATCGACGGATGGGAAACATAAAATTTTACAAGTTTCTCGCGTGTGGCCCGATCGGACGATGAATTTCGAATATTTTCAAAGTTTTTCGCGTGTGGCCCGATCGGACGATGAATTTCGAATATTTTCAAAGTTTTTCGCGTGTGGCCCGATCGGATGATGGGAAACATAAAATTTTACAAGTTTCTCGCGTGTGGCCCGATCGGACGATGAATTTCGAATATTTTCAAAGTTTTTCGCGTGTGGCCCGATCGACGGATGGGAAACATAAAATTTTTCAAGTTTCTCGCGTATGGCCCGATCGGACGATCAATTTCGAATTTTTTCAAAGTTTCTCGCGCGTGGCCCGATCGGACGATGAATTTCGAATATTTTCAAAGTTTTTCGCGTGTGGCCCGATCGACGGATGGGAAACATAAAATTTTACAAGTTTCTCGCGTATGGCCCGATCGGACAATCAATTTCGAATTTTTTCAAAGTTTCCCGCGTGTGGCCCGATCGGACGATGAATTTCGAATATTTTCAAAGTTTCTCGCGTGTGGACCGATCGACGGATGGGAAACATAAAATTTTACAAGTTTCTCGCGTGTGGCCCGATCGGACGATGAATTTCGAATATTTTCAAAGTTTTTCGCGTGTGGCCCGATCGACGGATGGGAAACATAAAATTTTACAAGTTTCTCGCGTGTGGCCCGATCGGACGATGAATTTCGAATTTTTTCAAAGTTTCTCGCGTGTGGCCCGATCGGACGATGAATTTCGAATATTTTCAAAGTTTTTCGCGTGTGGCCCGATCGGACGATGAATTTCGAATATTTTCAAAGTTTTTCGCGTGTGGCCCGATCGACGGATGGGAAACATAAAATTTTACAAGTTTCTCGCGTGTGGCCCGATCGGACGATGAATTTCGAATATTTTCAAAGTTTTTCGCGTGTGGCCCGATCGACGGATGGGAAACATAAAATTTTACAAGTTTCTCGCGTATGGACCGATCGGACAATCAATTTCGAATTTTTTCAAAGTTTCCCGCGTGTGGCCCGATCGGACGATGAATTTCGAATATTTTCAAAGTTTCTCGCGTGTGGCCCGATCGGATGATGGGAAACATAAAATTTTACAAGTTTCTCGCGCGTGGCCCGATCGGACGATGAATTTCGAATATTTTCAAAGTTTTTCGCGTGTGGCCCGATCGGACGATGAATTTCGAATATTTTCAAAGTTTTTCGCGTGTGGCCCGATCGGATGATGGGAAACATAAAATTTTACAAGTTTCTCGCGCGTGGCCCGATCGGACGATGAATTTCGAATTTTTTCAAAGTTTCTCGCGTGTGGCCCGATCGACGGATGGGAAACATAAAATTTTACAAGTTTCTCGCGTGTGGCCCGATCGGACGATGAATTTCGAATATTTTCAAAGTTTTTCGCGTGTGGCCCGATCGACGGATGGGAAACATAAAATTTTACAAGTTTCTCGCGTGTGGCCCGATCGGACGATGAATTTCGAATATTTTCAAAGTTTTTCGCGTGTGGCCCGATCGACGGATGGGAAACATAAAATTTTACAAGTTTCTCGCGTATGGACCGATCGGACAATCAATTTCGAATTTTTTCAAAGTTTCCCGCGTGTGGCCCGATCGGACGATGAATTTCGAATATTTTCAAAGTTTCTCGCGTGTGGCCCGATCGGATGATGGGAAACATAAAATTTTACAAGTTTCTCGCGCGTGGCCCGATCGGACGATGAATTTCGAATATTTTCAAAGTTTTTCGCGTGTGGCCCGATCGGATGATGGGAAACATAACATTTTACAAGTTTCTCGCGTGTGGCCCGATCGGACGATGAATTTCGAATATTTTCAAAGTTTTTCGCGTGTGGCCCGATCGGATGATGGGAAACATAAAATTTTACAAGTTTCTCGCGCGTGGCCCGATCGGACGATGAATTTCGAATTTTTTCAAAGTTTCTCGCGTGTGGCCCGATCGACGGATGGGAAACATAAAATTTTACAAGTTTCTCGCGTGTGGCCCGATCGGACGATGAATTTCGAATATTTTCAAAGTTTTTCGCGTGTGGCCCGATCGACGGATGGGAAACATAAAATTTTTCAAGTTTCTCGCGTATGGCCCGATCGGACGATCAATTTCGAATTTTTTCAAAGTTTCTCGCGCGTGGCCCGATCGGACGATGAATTTCGAATATTTTCAAAGTTTTTCGCGTGTGGCCCGATCGACGGATGGGAAACATAAAATTTTACAAGTTTCTCGCGTATGGCCCGATCGGACAATCAATTTCGAATTTTTTCAAAGTTTCCCGCGTGTGGCCCGATCGGACGATGAATTTCGAATATTTTCAAAGTTTCTCGCGTGTGGACCGATCGACGGATGGGAAACATAAAATTTTACAAGTTTCTCGCGTGTGGCCCGATCGGACGATGAATTTCGAATATTTTCAAAGTTTTTCGCGTGTGGCCCGATCGACGGATGGGAAACATAAAATTTTACAAGTTTCTCGCGTGTGGCCCGATCGGACGATGAATTTCGAATTTTTTCAAAGTTTCTCGCGTGTGGCCCGATCGGACGATGAATTTCGAATATTTTCAAAGTTTTTCGCGTGTGGCCCGATCGGACGATGAATTTCGAATATTTTCAAAGTTTTTCGCGTGTGGCCCGATCGGATGATGGGAAACATAAAATTTTACAAGTTTCTCGCGCGTGGCCCGATCGGACGATGAATTTCGAATTTTTTCAAAGTTTCTCGCGTGTGGCCCGATCGACGGATGGGAAACATAAAATTTTACAAGTTTCTCGCGTGTGGCCCGATCGGACGATGAATTTCGAATATTTTCAAAGTTTTTCGCGTGTGGCCCGATCGACGGATGGGAAACATAAAATTTTACAAGTTTCTCGCGTATGGCCCGATCGGACAATCAATTTCGAATTTTTTCAAAGTTTCCCGCGTGTGGCCCGATCGGACGATGAATTTCGAATATTTTCAAAGTTTCTCGCGTGTGGACCGATCGACGGATGGGAAACATAAAATTTTACAAGTTTCTCGCGTGTGGCCCGATCGGACGATGAATTTCGAATATTTTCAAAGTTTTTCGCGTGTGGCCCGATCGACGGATGGGAAACATAAAATTTTACAAGTTTCTCGCGTGTGGCCCGATCGGACGATGAATTTCGAATTTTTTCAAAGTTTCTCGCGTGTGGCCCGATCGGACGATGAATTTCGAATATTTTCAAAGTTTTTCGCGTGTGGCCCGATCGGACGATGAATTTCGAATATTTTCAAAGTTTTTCGCGTGTGGCCCGATCGGATGATGGGAAACATAAAATTTTACAAGTTTCTCGCGCGTGGCCCGATCGGACGATGAATTTCGAATTTTTTCAAAGTTTCTCGCGTGTGGCCCGATCGACGGATGGGAAACATAAAATTTTACAAGTTTCTCGCGTGTGGCCCGATCGGACGATGAATTTCGAATATTTTCAAAGTTTTTCGCGTGTGGCCCGATCGACGGATGGGAAACATAAAATTTTACAAGTTTCTCGCGTATGGCCCGATCGGACAATCAATTTCGAATTTTTTCAAAGTTTCCCGCGTGTGGCCCGATCGGACGATGAATTTCGAATATTTTCAAAGTTTCTCGCGTGTGGCCCGATCGGATGATGGGAAACATAAAATTTTACAAGTTTCTCGCGCGTGGCCCGATCGGACGATGAATTTCGAATATTTTCAAAGTTTCTCGCGTGTGGCCCGATCGGATGATGGGAAACATAAAATTTTACAAGTTTCTCGCGCGTGGCCCGATCGGACGATGAATTTCGAATATTTTCAAAGTTTTTCGCGTGTGGCCCGATCGGATGATGGGAAACATAACATTTTCAAAGTTTTTCGCGTGTGGCCCGATCGGACGATGAATTTCGAATATTTTCAAAGTTTTTCGCGTGTGGCCCGATCGGATGATGGGAAACATAAAATTTTACAAGTTTCTCGCGTGTGGCCCGATCGGACGATGAATTTCGAATATTTTCAAAGTTTTTCGCGTGTGGCCCGATCGACGGATGGGAAACATACAATTTTTCAAGTTTCTCGCGTATGGCCCGATCGGACGATCAATTTCGAATTTTTTCAAAGTTTCTCGCGCGTGGCCCGATCGGACGATGAATTTCGAATATTTTCAAAGTTTTTCGCGTGTGGCCCGATCGACGGATGGGAAACATAAAATTTTACAAGTTTCTCGCGTATGGCCCGATCGGACAATCAATTTCGAATTTTTTCAAAGTTTCCCGCGTGTGGCCCGATCGGACGATGAATTTCGAATATTTTCAAAGTTTCTCGCGTGTGGACCGATCGACGGATGGGAAACATAAAATTTTACAAGTTTCTCGCGTGTGGCCCGATCGGACGATGAATTTCGAATATTTTCAAAGTTTTTCGCGTGTGGCCCGATCGACGGATGGGAAACATAAAATTTTACAAGTTTCTCGCGTGTGGCCCGATCGGACGATGAATTTCGAATTTTTTCAAAGTTTCTCGCGTGTGGCCCGATCGGACGATGAATTTCGAATATTTTCAAAGTTTTTCGCGTGTGGCCCGATCGGACGATGAATTTCGAATATTTTCAAAGTTTTTCGCGTGTGGCCCGATCGACGGATGGGAAACATAAAATTTTACAAGTTTCTCGCGTGTGGCCCGATCGGACGATGAATTTCGAATATTTTCAAAGTTTTTCGCGTGTGGCCCGATCGACGGATGGGAAACATAAAATTTTACAAGTTTCTCGCGTATGGACCGATCGGACAATCAATTTCGAATTTTTTCAAAGTTTCCCGCGTGTGGCCCGATCGGACGATGAATTTCGAATATTTTCAAAGTTTCTCGCGTGTGGCCCGATCGGATGATGGGAAACATAAAATTTTACAAGTTTCTCGCGCGTGGCCCGATCGGACGATGAATTTCGAATATTTTCAAAGTTTTTCGCGTGTGGCCCGATCGGACGATGAATTTCGAATATTTTCAAAGTTTTTCGCGTGTGGCCCGATCGGATGATGGGAAACATAAAATTTTACAAGTTTCTCGCGCGTGGCCCGATCGGACGATGAATTTCGAATTTTTTCAAAGTTTCTCGCGTGTGGCCCGATCGACGGATGGGAAACATAAAATTTTACAAGTTTCTCGCGTGTGGCCCGATCGGACGATGAATTTCGAATATTTTCAAAGTTTTTCGCGTGTGGCCCGATCGACGGATGGGAAACATAAAATTTTACAAGTTTCTCGCGTGTGGCCCGATCGGACGATGAATTTCGAATATTTTCAAAGTTTTTCGCGTGTGGCCCGATCGACGGATGGGAAACATAAAATTTTACAAGTTTCTCGCGTATGGACCGATCGGACAATCAATTTCGAATTTTTTCAAAGTTTCCCGCGTGTGGCCCGATCGGACGATGAATTTCGAATATTTTCAAAGTTTCTCGCGTGTGGCCCGATCGGATGATGGGAAACATAAAATTTTACAAGTTTCTCGCGCGTGGCCCGATCGGACGATGAATTTCGAATATTTTCAAAGTTTTTCGCGTGTGGCCCGATCGGATGATGGGAAACATAACATTTTACAAGTTTCTCGCGTGTGGCCCGATCGGACGATGAATTTCGAATATTTTCAAAGTTTTTCGCGTGTGGCCCGATCGGATGATGGGAAACATAACATTTTACAAGTTTCTCGCGCGTGGCCCGATCGGACGATGAATTTCGAATTTTTTCAAAGTTTCTCGCGTGTGGCCCGATCGACGGATGGGAAACATAAAATTTTACAAGTTTCTCGCGTGTGGCCCGATCGGACGATGAATTTCGAATATTTTCAAAGTTTTTCGCGTGTGGCCCGATCGACGGATGGGAAACATAAAATTTTTCAAGTTTCTCGCGTATGGCCCGATCGGACGATCAATTTCGAATTTTTTCAAAGTTTCTCGCGCGTGGCCCGATCGGACGATGAATTTCGAATATTTTCAAAGTTTTTCGCGTGTGGCCCGATCGACGGATGGGAAACATAAAATTTTACAAGTTTCTCGCGTATGGCCCGATCGGACAATCAATTTCGAATTTTTTCAAAGTTTCCCGCGTGTGGCCCGATCGGACGATGAATTTCGAATATTTTCAAAGTTTCTCGCGTGTGGACCGATCGACGGATGGGAAACATAAAATTTTACAAGTTTCTCGCGTGTGGCCCGATCGGACGATGAATTTCGAATATTTTCAAAGTTTTTCGCGTGTGGCCCGATCGACGGATGGGAAACATAAAATTTTACAAGTTTCTCGCGTGTGGCCCGATCGGACGATGAATTTCGAATTTTTTCAAAGTTTCTCGCGTGTGGCCCGATCGGACGATGAATTTCGAATATTTTCAAAGTTTTTCGCGTGTGGCCCGATCGGACGATGAATTTCGAATATTTTCAAAGTTTTTCGCGTGTGGCCCGATCGGATGATGGGAAACATAAAATTTTACAAGTTTCTCGCGCGTGGCCCGATCGGACGATGAATTTCGAATTTTTTCAAAGTTTCTCGCGTGTGGCCCGATCGACGGATGGGAAACATAAAATTTTACAAGTTTCTCGCGTGTGGCCCGATCGGACGATGAATTTCGAATATTTTCAAAGTTTTTCGCGTGTGGCCCGATCGACGGATGGGAAACATAAAATTTTACAAGTTTCTCGCGTATGGCCCGATCGGACAATCAATTTCGAATTTTTTCAAAGTTTCCCGCGTGTGGCCCGATCGGACGATGAATTTCGAATATTTTCAAAGTTTCTCGCGTGTGGACCGATCGACGGATGGGAAACATAAAATTTTACAAGTTTCTCGCGTGTGGCCCGATCGGACGATGAATTTCGAATATTTTCAAAGTTTTTCGCGTGTGGCCCGATCGACGGATGGGAAACATAAAATTTTACAAGTTTCTCGCGTGTGGCCCGATCGGACGATGAATTTCGAATTTTTTCAAAGTTTCTCGCGTGTGGCCCGATCGGACGATGAATTTCGAATATTTTCAAAGTTTTTCGCGTGTGGCCCGATCGGACGATGAATTTCGAATATTTTCAAAGTTTTTCGCGTGTGGCCCGATCGGATGATGGGAAACATAAAATTTTACAAGTTTCTCGCGCGTGGCCCGATCGGACGATGAATTTCGAATTTTTTCAAAGTTTCTCGCGTGTGGCCCGATCGACGGATGGGAAACATAAAATTTTACAAGTTTCTCGCGTGTGGCCCGATCGGACGATGAATTTCGAATATTTTCAAAGTTTTTCGCGTGTGGCCCGATCGACGGATGGGAAACATAAAATTTTACAAGTTTCTCGCGTATGGCCCGATCGGACAATCAATTTCGAATTTTTTCAAAGTTTCCCGCGTGTGGCCCGATCGGACGATGAATTTCGAATATTTTCAAAGTTTCTCGCGTGTGGCCCGATCGGATGATGGGAAACATAAAATTTTACAAGTTTCTCGCGCGTGGCCCGATCGGACGATGAATTTCGAATATTTTCAAAGTTTTTCACGTGTGGCCCGATCGGATGATGGGAAACATAACATTTTACAAGTTTCTCGCGTGTGGCCCGATCGGACGATGAATTTCGAATATTTTCAAAGTTTTTCGCGTGTGGCCCGATCGACGGATGGGAAACATAAAATTTTACAAGTTTCTCGCGTGTGGCCCGATCCGACGATGAATTTCGAATATTTTCAAAGTTTCTCGCGTGTGGCCCGATCGGACGATGGGAAACATAAAATTTTACAAGTTTCTCGCGTGTGGCCCGATCCGACGATGAATTTCGAATATTTTCAAAGTTTCTCGCGTGTGGCCCGATCGACGGATGGGAAACATAAAATTTTACAAGTTTCTCGCGTGTGGCCCGATCGGACGATGAATTTCGAATATTTTCAAAGTTTTTCGCGTGTGGCCCGATCGGATGATGGGAAACATAAAATTTTACAAGTTTCTCGCGTGTGGCCCGATCCGACGATGAATTTCGAATATTTTCAAAGTTTCTCGCGTGTGGCCCGATCCGACGATGAATTTCGAATATTTTCAAAGTTTCTCGCGTGTGGCCCGATCGGACGATGGGAAACATAAAATTTTTCAAGTTTCTCGCGTATGGCCCGATCGGACGATCAATTTCGAATTTTTTCGAAGTTTCTCGCGTGTGGCCCGATCGGACGATGAATTTCGAATATTTTCAAAGTTTCTCGCGTGTGGCCCGATCGGACGATGAATTTCGAATATTTTCAAAGTTTCTCGCGCGTGGCCCGATCGGTCGAAGAATTTCGAATTTTTTCAAAGTTTTTCGCGTGTGGCCCGATCGACGGATGAGAAACATAAAATTTTACAAGTTTCTCGCGTATGGCCCGATCGGACGATCAATTTCGAATTTTTTCAAAGTTTCCCGCGTGTGGCCCGATCGGACGATGAATTTCGAATATTTTCAAAGTTTCTCGCGTGTGGACCGATCGACGGATGGGAAACATAAAATTTTACAAGTTTCTCGCGTGTGGCCCGATCGGACGATGAATTTCGAATATTTTCAAAGTTTTTCGCGTGTGGCCCGATCGACGGATGGGAAACATAAAATTTTACAAGTTTCTCGCGTGTGGCCCGATCGGACGATGAATTTCGAATATTTTCAAAGTTTTTCGCGTGTGGCCCGATCGGATGATGGGAAACATAAAATTTTCAAAGTTTCTCGCGTGTGGCCCGATCGGACGATGGGAAACATAAAATTTTACAAGTTTCTCGCGCGTGGCCCGATCGGACGATGAATTTCGAATTTTTTCAAAGTTTCTCGCGTGTGGCCCGATCGACGGATGGGAAACATAAAATTTTACAAGTTTCTCGCGTGTGGCCCGATCGGACGATGAATTTCGAATATTTTCAAAGTTTTTCGCGTGTGGCCCGATCGACGGATGGGAAACATAAAATTTTACAAGTTTCTCGCGTGTGGCCCGATCGGACGATGAATTTCGAATTTTTTCAAAGTTTCTCGCGTGTGGCCCGATCGGACGATGAATTTCGAATATTTTCAAAGTTTTTCGCGTGTGGCCCGATCGGACGATGAATTTCGAATATTTTCAAAGTTTTTCGCGTGTGGCCCGATCGGATGATGGGAAACATAAAATTTTACAAGTTTCTCGCGCGTGGCCCGATCGGACGATGAATTTCGAATTTTTTCAAAGTTTCTCGCGTGTGGCCCGATCGACGGATGGGAAACATAAAATTTTACAAGTTTCTCGCGTGTGGCCCGATCGGACGATGAATTTCGAATATTTTCAAAGTTTTTCGCGTGTGGCCCGATCGACGGATGGGAAACATAAAATTTTACAAGTTTCTCGCGTATGGCCCGATCGGACAATCAATTTCGAATTTTTTCAAAGTTTCCCGCGTGTGGCCCGATCGGACGATGAATTTCGAATATTTTCAAAGTTTCTCGCGTGTGGACCGATCGACGGATGGGAAACATAAAATTTTACAAGTTTCTCGCGTGTGGCCCGATCGGACGATGAATTTCGAATATTTTCAAAGTTTTTCGCGTGTGGCCCGATCGACGGATGGGAAACATAAAATTTTACAAGTTTCTCGCGTGTGGCCCGATCGGACGATGAATTTCGAATTTTTTCAAAGTTTCTCGCGTGTGGCCCGATCGGACGATGAATTTCGAATATTTTCAAAGTTTTTCGCGTGTGGCCCGATCGGACGATGAATTTCGAATATTTTCAAAGTTTTTCGCGTGTGGCCCGATCGGATGATGGGAAACATAAAATTTTACAAGTTTCTCGCGCGTGGCCCGATCGGACGATGAATTTCGAATTTTTTCAAAGTTTCTCGCGTGTGGCCCGATCGACGGATGGGAAACATAAAATTTTACAAGTTTCTCGCGTGTGGCCCGATCGGACGATGAATTTCGAATATTTTCAAAGTTTTTCGCGTGTGGCCCGATCGACGGATGGGAAACATAAAATTTTACAAGTTTCTCGCGTATGGCCCGATCGGACAATCAATTTCGAATTTTTTCAAAGTTTCCCGCGTGTGGCCCGATCGGACGATGAATTTCGAATATTTTCAAAGTTTCTCGCGTGTGGCCCGATCGGATGATGGGAAACATAAAATTTTACAAGTTTCTCGCGCGTGGCCCGATCGGACGATGAATTTCGAATATTTTCAAAGTTTTTCACGTGTGGCCCGATCGGATGATGGGAAACATAACATTTTACAAGTTTCTCGCGTGTGGCCCGATCGGACGATGAATTTCGAATATTTTCAAAGTTTTTCGCGTGTGGCCCGATCGACGGATGGGAAACATAAAATTTTACAAGTTTCTCGCGTGTGGCCCGATCCGACGATGAATTTCGAATATTTTCAAAGTTTCTCGCGTGTGGCCCGATCGGACGATGGGAAACATAAAATTTTACAAGTTTCTCGCGTGTGGCCCGATCCGACGATGAATTTCGAATATTTTCAAAGTTTCTCGCGTGTGGCCCGATCGACGGATGGGAAACATAAAATTTTACAAGTTTCTCGCGTGTGGCCCGATCGGACGATGAATTTCGAATATTTTCAAAGTTTTTCGCGTGTGGCCCGATCGGATGATGGGAAACATAAAATTTTACAAGTTTCTCGCGTGTGGCCCGATCCGACGATGAATTTCGAATATTTTCAAAGTTTCTCGCGTGTGGCCCGATCCGACGATGAATTTCGAATATTTTCAAAGTTTCTCGCGTGTGGCCCGATCGGACGATGGGAAACATAAAATTTTTCAAGTTTCTCGCGTATGGCCCGATCGGACGATCAATTTCGAATTTTTTCGAAGTTTCTCGCGTGTGGCCCGATCGGACGATGAATTTCGAATATTTTCAAAGTTTCTCGCGTGTGGCCCGATCGGACGATGAATTTCGAATATTTTCAAAGTTTCTCGCGCGTGGCCCGATCGGTCGAAGAATTTCGAATTTTTTCAAAGTTTTTCGCGTGTGGCCCGATCGACGGATGAGAAACATAAAATTTTACAAGTTTCTCGCGTATGGCCCGATCGGACGATCAATTTCGAATTTTTTCAAAGTTTCCCGCGTGTGGCCCGATCGGACGATGAATTTCGAATATTTTCAAAGTTTCTCGCGTGTGGACCGATCGACGGATGGGAAACATAAAATTTTACAAGTTTCTCGCGTGTGGCCCGATCGGACGATGAATTTCGAATATTTTCAAAGTTTTTCGCGTGTGGCCCGATCGACGGATGGGAAACATAAAATTTTACAAGTTTCTCGCGTGTGGCCCGATCGGACGATGAATTTCGAATATTTTCAAAGTTTTTCGCGTGTGGCCCGATCGGATGATGGGAAACATAAAATTTTCAAAGTTTCTCGCGTGTGGCCCGATCGGACGATGGGAAACATAAAATTTTACAAGTTTCTCGCGCGTGGCCCGATCGGACGATGAATTTCGAATTTTTTCAAAGTTTCTCGCGTGTGGCCCGATCGACGGATGGGAAACATAAAATTTTACAAGTTTCTCGCGTGTGGCCCGATCGGACGATGAATTTCGAATATTTTCAAAGTTTTTCGCGTGTGGCCCGATCGACGGATGGGAAACATAAAATTTTACAAGTTTCTCGCGCGTGGCCCGATCGGACGATGAATTTCGAATTTTTTCAAAGTTTCTCGCGTGTGGCCCGATCGACGGATGGGAAACATAAAATTTTACAAGTTGCTCGCGTGTGGCCCGATCGGACGATGAATTTCGAATATTTTCAAAGTTTCTCGCGCGTGGCCCGATCGGTCGAAGAATTTCGAATTTTTTCAAAGTTTTTCGCGTGTGGCCCGATCGACGGATGGGAAACATAAAATTTTTCAAGTTTCTCGCGTATGGCCCGATCGGACGATCAATTTCGAATTTTTTCAAAGTTTCTCGCGTGTGGCCCGATCGACGGATGGGAAACATAAAATTTTACAAGTTTCTCGCGTGTGGCCCGATCGGACGATGAATTTCGAATATTTTCAAAGTTTTTCGCGTGTGGCCCGATCGGATGATGGGAAACATAACATTTTACAAGTTTCTCGCGTGTGGCCCGATCGGACGATGAATTTCGAATATTTTCAAAGTTTTTCGCGTGTGGCCCGATCGACGGATGGGAAACATAAAATTTTACAAGTTTCTCGCGTGTGGCCCGATCCGACGATGAATTTCGAATATTTTCAAAGTTTCTCGCGTGTGGCCCGATCGGACGATGGGAAACATAAAATTTTACAAGTTTCTCGCGTGTGGCCCGATCCGACGATGAATTTCGAATATTTTCAAAGTTTCTCGCGTGTGGCCCGATCGACGGATGGGAAACATAAAATTTTACAAGTTTCTCGCGTGTGGCCCGATCGGACGATGAATTTCGAATATTTTCAAAGTTTTTCGCGTGTGGCCCGATCGGATGATGGGAAACATAAAATTTTACAAGTTTCTCGCGTGTGGCCCGATCCGACGATGAATTTCGAATATTTTCAAAGTTTCTCGCGTGTGGCCCGATCCGACGATGAATTTCGAATATTTTCAAAGTTTCTCGCGTGTGGCCCGATCGGACGATGGGAAACATAAAATTTTTCAAGTTTCTCGCGTATGGCCCGATCGGACGATCAATTTCGAATTTTTTCGAAGTTTCTCGCGTGTGGCCCGATCGGACGATGAATTTCGAATATTTTCAAAGTTTCTCGCGTGTGGCCCGATCGGACGATGAATTTCGAATATTTCCAAAGTTTCTCGCGCGTGGCCCGATCGGTCGAAGAATTTCGAATTTTTTCAAAGTTTTTCGCGTGTGGCCCGATCGACGGATGAGAAACATAAAATTTTACAAGTTTCTCGCGTATGGCCCGATCGGACGATCAATTTCGAATTTTTTCAAAGTTTCCCGCGTGTGGCCCGATCGGACGATGAATTTCGAATATTTTCAAAGTTTCTCGCGTGTGGACCGATCGACGGATGGGAAACATAAAATTTTACAAGTTTCTCGCGTGTGGCCCGATCGGACGATGAATTTCGAATATTTTCAAAGTTTTTCGCGTGTGGCCCGATCGACGGATGGGAAACATAAAATTTTACAAGTTTCTCGCGTGTGGCCCGATCGGACGATGAATTTCGAATATTTTCAAAGTTTTTCGCGTGTGGCCCGATCGGATGATGGGAAACATAAAATTTTCAAAGTTTCTCGCGTGTGGCCCGATCGGACGATGGGAAACATAAAATTTTACAAGTTTCTCGCGCGTGGCCCGATCGGACGATGAATTTCGAATTTTTTCAAAGTTTCTCGCGTGTGGCCCGATCGACGGATGGGAAACATAAAATTTTACAAGTTTCTCGCGTGTGGCCCGATCGGACGATGAATTTCGAATATTTTCAAAGTTTTTCGCGTGTGGCCCGATCGACGGATGGGAAACATAAAATTTTACAAGTTTCTCGCGCGTGGCCCGATCGGACGATGAATTTCGAATTTTTTCAAAGTTTCTCGCGTGTGGCCCGATCGACGGATGGGAAACATAAAATTTTACAAGTTGCTCGCGTGTGGCCCGATCGGACGATGAATTTCGAATATTTTCAAAGTTTCTCGCGCGTGGCCCGATCGGTCGAAGAATTTCGAATTTTTTCAAAGTTTTTCGCGTGTGGCCCGATCGACGGATGGGAAACATAAAATTTTTCAAGTTTCTCGCGTATGGCCCGATCGGACGATCAATTTCGAATTTTTTCAAAGTTTCTCGCGTGTGGCCCGATCGACGGATGGGAAACATAAAATTTTACAAGTTTCTCGCGTGTGGCCCGATCGGACGATGAATTTCGAATATTTTCAAAGTTTTTCGCGTGTGGCCCGATCGGATGATGGGAAACATAACATTTTACAAGTTTCTCGCGTGTGGCCCGATCGGACGATGAATTTCGAATATTTTCAAAGTTTTTCGCGTGTGGCCCGATCGACGGATGGGAAACATAAAATTTTACAAGTTTCTCGCGTGTGGCCCGATCCGACGATGAATTTCGAATATTTTCAAAGTTTCTCGCGTGTGGCCCGATCGGACGATGGGAAACATAAAATTTTACAAGTTTCTCGCGTGTGGCCCGATCCGACGATGAATTTCGAATATTTTCAAAGTTTCTCGCGTGTGGCCCGATCGACGGATGGGAAACATAAAATTTTACAAGTTTCTCGCGTGTGGCCCGATCGGACGATGAATTTCGAATATTTTCAAAGTTTTTCGCGTGTGGCCCGATCGGATGATGGGAAACATAAAATTTTACAAGTTTCTCGCGTGTGGCCCGATCCGACGATGAATTTCGAATATTTTCAAAGTTTCTCGCGTGTGGCCCGATCCGACGATGAATTTCGAATATTTTCAAAGTTTCTCGCGTGTGGCCCGATCGGACGATGGGAAACATAAAATTTTTCAAGTTTCTCGCGTATGGCCCGATCGGACGATCAATTTCGAATTTTTTCGAAGTTTCTCGCGTGTGGCCCGATCGGACGATGAATTTCGAATATTTTCAAAGTTTCTCGCGTGTGGCCCGATCGGACGATGAATTTCGAATATTTTCAAAGTTTCTCGCGCGTGGCCCGATCGGTCGAAGAATTTCGAATTTTTTCAAAGTTTTTCGCGTGTGGCCCGATCGACGGATGAGAAACATAAAATTTTACAAGTTTCTCGCGTATGGCCCGATCGGACGATCAATTTCGAATTTTTTCAAAGTTTCCCGCGTGTGGCCCGATCGGACGATGAATTTCGAATATTTTCAAAGTTTCTCGCGTGTGGACCGATCGACGGATGGGAAACATAAAATTTTACAAGTTTCTCGCGTGTGGCCCGATCGGACGATGAATTTCGAATATTTTCAAAGTTTTTCGCGTGTGGCCCGATCGACGGATGGGAAACATAAAATTTTACAAGTTTCTCGCGTGTGGCCCGATCGGACGATGAATTTCGAATATTTTCAAAGTTTTTCGCGTGTGGCCCGATCGGATGATGGGAAACATAAAATTTTCAAAGTTTCTCGCGTGTGGCCCGATCGGACGATGGGAAACATAAAATTTTACAAGTTTCTCGCGCGTGGCCCGATCGGACGATGAATTTCGAATTTTTTCAAAGTTTCTCGCGTGTGGCCCGATCGACGGATGGGAAACATAAAATTTTACAAGTTTCTCGCGTGTGGCCCGATCGGACGATGAATTTCGAATATTTTCAAAGTTTTTCGCGTGTGGCCCGATCGACGGATGGGAAACATAAAATTTTACAAGTTTCTCGCGCGTGGCCCGATCGGACGATGAATTTCGAATTTTTTCAAAGTTTCTCGCGTGTGGCCCGATCGACGGATGGGAAACATAAAATTTTACAAGTTGCTCGCGTGTGGCCCGATCGGACGATGAATTTCGAATATTTTCAAAGTTTCTCGCGCGTGGCCCGATCGGTCGAAGAATTTCGAATTTTTTCAAAGTTTTTCGCGTGTGGCCCGATCGACGGATGGGAAACATAAAATTTTTCAAGTTTCTCGCGTATGGCCCGATCGGACGATCAATTTCGAATTTTTTCAAAGTTTCTCGCGTGTGGCCCGATCGGACGATGAATTTCGAATATTTTCAAAGTTTCTCGCGTGTGGCCCGATCGGACGATGAATTTCGAATATTTTCAAAGTTTTTCGCGTGTGGCCCGATCGGATGATGGGAAACATAAAATTTTACAAGTTTCTCGCGCGTGGCCCGATCGGACGATGAATTTCGAATTTTTTCAAAGTTTCTCGCGTGTGGCCCGATCGACGGATGGGAAACATAAAATTTTACAAGTTTCTCGCGTGTGGCCCGATCGGACGATGAATTTCGAATATTTTCAAAGTTTCTCGCGTGTGGACCGATCGACGGATGGGAAACATAAAATTTTACAAGTTTCTCGCGTGTGGCCCGATCGGACGATGAATTTCGAATATTTTCAAAGTTTTTCGCGTGTGGCCCGATCGACGGATGGGAAACATAAAATTTTACAAGTTTCTCGCGTGTGGCCCGATCGGACGATGAATTTCGAATTTTTTCAAAGTTTCTCGCGTGTGGCCCGATCGGACGATGAATTTCGAATATTTTCAAAGTTTTTCGCGTGTGGCCCGATCGGACGATGAATTTCGAATATTTTCAAAGTTTTTCGCGTGTGGCCCGATCGACGGATGGGAAACATAAAATTTTACAAGTTTCTCGCGTGTGGCCCGATCGGACGATGAATTTCGAATATTTTCAAAGTTTTTCGCGTGTGGCCCGATCGACAAATGGGAAACATAAAATTTTTCAAGTTTCTCGCGTATGGCCCGATCGGACGATCAATTTCGAATTTTTTTAAAGTTTCTCGCGCGTGGCCCGATCGGACGATGAATTTCGAATATTTTCAAAGTTTTTCGCGTGTGGCCCGATCGGACGATGAATTTCGAATATTTTCAAAGTTTTTCGCGTGTGGCCCGATCGGATGATGGGAAACATAAAATTTTACAAGTTTCTCGCGCGTGGCCCGATCGGACGATGAATTTCGAATTTTTTCAAAGTTTCTCGCGTGTGGCCCGATCGACGGATGGGAAACATAAAATTTTACAAGTTTCTCGCGTGTGGCCCGATCGGACGATGAATTTCGAATATTTTCAAAGTTTTTCGCGTGTGGCCCGATCGACGGATGGGAAACATAAAATTTTACAAGTTTCTCGCGTGTGGCCCGATCGGACGATGAATTTCGAATATTTTCAAAGTTTTTCGCGTGTGGCCCGATCGACGGATGGGAAACATAAAATTTTACAAGTTTCTCGCGTATGGACCGATCGGACAATCAATTTCGAATTTTTTCAAAGTTTCCCGCGTGTGGCCCGATCGGACGATGAATTTCGAATATTTTCAAAGTTTCTCGCGTGTGGCCCGATCGGATGATGGGAAACATAAAATTTTACAAGTTTCTCGCGCGTGGCCCGATCGGACGATGAATTTCGAATATTTTCAAAGTTTTTCGCGTGTGGCCCGATCGGACGATGAATTTCGAATATTTTCAAAGTTTTTCGCGTGTGGCCCGATCGGATGATGGGAAACATAAAATTTTACAAGTTTCTCGCGCGTGGCCCGATCGGACGATGAATTTCGAATTTTTTCAAAGTTTCTCGCGTGTGGCCCGATCGACGGATGGGAAACATAAAATTTTACAAGTTTCTCGCGTGTGGCCCGATCGGACGATGAATTTCGAATATTTTCAAAGTTTTTCGCGTGTGGCCCGATCGACGGATGGGAAACATAAAATTTTACAAGTTTCTCGCGTATGGACCGATCGGACAATCAATTTCGAATTTTTTCAAAGTTTCCCGCGTGTGGCCCGATCGGACGATGAATTTCGAATATTTTCAAAGTTTCTCGCGTGTGGCCCGATCGGATGATGGGAAACATAAAATTTTACAAGTTTCTCGCGCGTGGCCCGATCGGACGATGAATTTCGAATATTTTCAAAGTTTTTCGCGTGTGGCCCGATCGGATGATGGGAAACATAACATTTTCAAAGTTTTTCGCGTGTGGCCCGATCGGACGATGAATTTCGAATATTTTCAAAGTTTTTCGCGTGTGGCCCGATCGGATGATGGGAAACATAAAATTTTACAAGTTTCTCGCGTGTGGCCCGATCGGACGATGAATTTCGAATATTTTCAAAGTTTTTCGCGTGTGGCCCGATCGACGGATGGGAAACATAAAATTTTTCAAGTTTCTCGCGTATGGCCCGATCGGACGATCAATTTCGAATTTTTTCAAAGTTTCTCGCGCGTGGCCCGATCGGACGATGAATTTCGAATATTTTCAAAGTTTTTCGCGTGTGGCCCGATCGACGGATGGGAAACATAAAATTTTACAAGTTTCTCGCGTATGGCCCGATCGGACAATCAATTTCGAATTTTTTCAAAGTTTCCCGCGTGTGGCCCGATCGGACGATGAATTTCGAATATTTTCAAAGTTTCTCGCGTGTGGACCGATCGACGGATGGGAAACATAAAATTTTACAAGTTTCTCGCGTGTGGCCCGATCGGACGATGAATTTCGAATATTTTCAAAGTTTTTCGCGTGTGGCCCGATCGACGGATGGGAAACATAAAATTTTACAAGTTTCTCGCGTGTGGCCCGATCGGACGATGAATTTCGAATTTTTTCAAAGTTTCTCGCGTGTGGCCCGATCGGACGATGAATTTCGAATATTTTCAAAGTTTTTCGCGTGTGGCCCGATCGGACGATGAATTTCGAATATTTTCAAAGTTTTTCGCGTGTGGCCCGATCGACGGATGGGAAACATAAAATTTTACAAGTTTCTCGCGTATGGACCGATCGGACAATCAATTTCGAATTTTTTCAAAGTTTCCCGCGTGTGGCCCGATCGGACGATGAATTTCGAATATTTTCAAAGTTTCTCGCGTGTGGCCCGATCGGATGATGGGAAACATAAAATTTTACAAGTTTCTCGCGCGTGGCCCGATCGGACGATGAATTTCGAATATTTTCAAAGTTTTTCGCGTGTGGCCCGATCGGACGATGAATTTCGAATATTTTCAAAGTTTTTCGCGTGTGGCCCGATCGGATGATGGGAAACATAAAATTTTACAAGTTTCTCGCGCGTGGCCCGATCGGACGATGAATTTCGAATTTTTTCAAAGTTTCTCGCGTGTGGCCCGATCGACGGATGGGAAACATAAAATTTTACAAGTTTCTCGCGTGTGGCCCGATCGGACGATGAATTTCGAATATTTTCAAAGTTTTTCGCGTGTGGCCCGATCGACGGATGGGAAACATAAAATTTTACAAGTTTCTCGCGTGTGGCCCGATCGGACGATGAATTTCGAATATTTTCAAAGTTTTTCGCGTGTGGCCCGATCGACGGATGGGAAACATAAAATTTTACAAGTTTCTCGCGTATGGACCGATCGGACAATCAATTTCGAATTTTTTCAAAGTTTCCCGCGTGTGGCCCGATCGGACGATGAATTTCGAATATTTTCAAAGTTTCTCGCGTGTGGCCCGATCGGATGATGGGAAACATAAAATTTTACAAGTTTCTCGCGCGTGGCCCGATCGGACGATGAATTTCGAATATTTTCAAAGTTTTTCGCGTGTGGCCCGATCGGATGATGGGAAACATAACATTTTACAAGTTTCTCGCGTGTGGCCCGATCGGACGATGAATTTCGAATATTTTCAAAGTTTTTCGCGTGTGGCCCGATCGGATGATGGGAAACATAAAATTTTACAAGTTTCTCGCGCGTGGCCCGATCGGACGATGAATTTCGAATTTTTTCAAAGTTTCTCGCGTGTGGCCCGATCGACGGATGGGAAACATAAAATTTTACAAGTTTCTCGCGTGTGGCCCGATCGGACGATGAATTTCGAATATTTTCAAAGTTTTTCGCGTGTGGCCCGATCGACGGATGGGAAACATAAAATTTTTCAAGTTTCTCGCGTATGGCCCGATCGGACGATCAATTTCGAATTTTTTCAAAGTTTCTCGCGCGTGGCCCGATCGGACGATGAATTTCGAATATTTTCAAAGTTTTTCGCGTGTGGCCCGATCGACGGATGGGAAACATAAAATTTTACAAGTTTCTCGCGTATGGCCCGATCGGACAATCAATTTCGAATTTTTTCAAAGTTTCCCGCGTGTGGCCCGATCGGACGATGAATTTCGAATATTTTCAAAGTTTCTCGCGTGTGGACCGATCGACGGATGGGAAACATAAAATTTTACAAGTTTCTCGCGTGTGGCCCGATCGGACGATGAATTTCGAATATTTTCAAAGTTTTTCGCGTGTGGCCCGATCGACGGATGGGAAACATAAAATTTTACAAGTTTCTCGCGTGTGGCCCGATCGGACGATGAATTTCGAATTTTTTCAAAGTTTCTCGCGTGTGGCCCGATCGGACGATGAATTTCGAATATTTTCAAAGTTTTTCGCGTGTGGCCCGATCGGACGATGAATTTCGAATATTTTCAAAGTTTTTCGCGTGTGGCCCGATCGGATGATGGGAAACATAAAATTTTACAAGTTTCTCGCGCGTGGCCCGATCGGACGATGAATTTCGAATTTTTTCAAAGTTTCTCGCGTGTGGCCCGATCGACGGATGGGAAACATAAAATTTTACAAGTTTCTCGCGTGTGGCCCGATCGGACGATGAATTTCGAATATTTTCAAAGTTTTTCGCGTGTGGCCCGATCGACGGATGGGAAACATAAAATTTTACAAGTTTCTCGCGTATGGCCCGATCGGACAATCAATTTCGAATTTTTTCAAAGTTTCCCGCGTGTGGCCCGATCGGACGATGAATTTCGAATATTTTCAAAGTTTCTCGCGTGTGGACCGATCGACGGATGGGAAACATAAAATTTTACAAGTTTCTCGCGTGTGGCCCGATCGGACGATGAATTTCGAATATTTTCAAAGTTTTTCGCGTGTGGCCCGATCGACGGATGGGAAACATAAAATTTTACAAGTTTCTCGCGTGTGGCCCGATCGGACGATGAATTTCGAATTTTTTCAAAGTTTCTCGCGTGTGGCCCGATCGGACGATGAATTTCGAATATTTTCAAAGTTTTTCGCGTGTGGCCCGATCGGACGATGAATTTCGAATATTTTCAAAGTTTTTCGCGTGTGGCCCGATCGGATGATGGGAAACATAAAATTTTACAAGTTTCTCGCGCGTGGCCCGATCGGACGATGAATTTCGAATTTTTTCAAAGTTTCTCGCGTGTGGCCCGATCGACGGATGGGAAACATAAAATTTTACAAGTTTCTCGCGTGTGGCCCGATCGGACGATGAATTTCGAATATTTTCAAAGTTTTTCGCGTGTGGCCCGATCGACGGATGGGAAACATAAAATTTTACAAGTTTCTCGCGTATGGCCCGATCGGACAATCAATTTCGAATTTTTTCAAAGTTTCCCGCGTGTGGCCCGATCGGACGATGAATTTCGAATATTTTCAAAGTTTCTCGCGTGTGGCCCGATCGGATGATGGGAAACATAAAATTTTACAAGTTTCTCGCGCGTGGCCCGATCGGACGATGAATTTCGAATATTTTCAAAGTTTTTCACGTGTGGCCCGATCGGATGATGGGAAACATAACATTTTACAAGTTTCTCGCGTGTGGCCCGAACGGACGATGAATTTCGAATATTTTCAAAGTTTTTCGCGTGTGGCCCGATCGACGGATGGGAAACATAAAATTTTACAAGTTTCTCGCGTGTGGCCCGATCCGACGATGAATTTCGAATATTTTCAAAGTTTCTCGCGTGTGGCCCGATCGGACGATGGGAAACATAAAATTTTACAAGTTTCTCGCGTGTGGCCCGATCCGACGATGAATTTCGAATATTTTCAAAGTTTCTCGCGTGTGGCCCGATCGACGGATGGGAAACATAAAATTTTACAAGTTTCTCGCGTGTGGCCCGATCGGACGATGAATTTCGAATATTTTCAAAGTTTTTCGCGTGTGGCCCGATCGGATGATGGGAAACATAAAATTTTACAAGTTTCTCGCGTGTGGCCCGATCCGACGATGAATTTCGAATATTTTCAAAGTTTCTCGCGTGTGGCCCGATCCGACGATGAATTTCGAATATTTTCAAAGTTTCTCGCGTGTGGCCCGATCGGACGATGGGAAACATAAAATTTTTCAAGTTTCTCGCGTATGGCCCGATCGGACGATCAATTTCGAATTTTTTCGAAGTTTCTCGCGTGTGGCCCGATCGGACGATGAATTTCGAATATTTTCAAAGTTTCTCGCGTGTGGCCCGATCGGACGATGAATTTCGAATATTTTCAAAGTTTCTCGCGCGTGGCCCGATCGGTCGAAGAATTTCGAATTTTTTCAAAGTTTTTCGCGTGTGGCCCGATCGACGGATGAGAAACATAAAATTTTACAAGTTTCTCGCGTATGGCCCGATCGGACGATCAATTTCGAATTTTTTCAAAGTTTCCCGCGTGTGGCCCGATCGGACGATGAATTTCGAATATTTTCAAAGTTTCTCGCGTGTGGACCGATCGACGGATGGGAAACATAAAATTTTACAAGTTTCTCGCGTGTGGCCCGATCGGACGATCAATTTCGAATATTTTCAAAGTTTTTCGCGTGTGGCCCGATCGACGGATGGGAAACATAAAATTTTACAAGTTTCTCGCGTGTGGCCCGATCGGACGATGAATTTCGAATATTTTCAAAGTTTTTCGCGTGTGGCCCGATCGGATGATGGGAAACATAAAATTTTCAAAGTTTCTCGCGTGTGGCCCGATCGGACGATGGGAAACATAAAATTTTACAAGTTTCTCGCGCGTGGCCCGATCGGACGATGAATTTCGAATTTTTTCAAAGTTTCTCGCGTGTGGCCCGATCGACGGATGGGAAACATAAAATTTTACAAGTTTCTCGCGTGTGGCCCGATCGGACGATGAATTTCGAATATTTTCAAAGTTTTTCGCGTGTGGCCCGATCGACGGATGGGAAACATAAAATTTTACAAGTTGCTCGCGTGTGGCCCGATCGGACGATGAATTTCGAATATTTTCAAAGTTTCTCGCGCGTGGCCCGATCGGTCGAAGAATTTCGAATTTTTTCAAAGTTTTTCGCGTGTGGCCCGATCGACGGATGGGAAACATAAAATTTTTCAAGTTTCTCGCGTATGGCCCGATCGGACGATCAATTTCGAATTTTTTCAAAGTTTCTCGCGTGTGGCCCGATCGACGGATGGGAAACATAAAATTTTACAAGTTTCTCGCGTGTGGCCCGATCGGACGATGAATTTCGAATATTTTCAAAGTTTTTCGCGTGTGGCCCGATCGGATGATGGGAAACATAACATTTTACAAGTTTCTCGCGTGTGGCCCGATCGGACGATGAATTTCGAATATTTTCAAAGTTTTTCGCGTGTGGCCCGATCGACGGATGGGAAACATAAAATTTTACAAGTTTCTCGCGTGTGGCCCGATCCGACGATGAATTTCGAATATTTTCAAAGTTTCTCGCGTGTGGCCCGATCGGACGATGGGAAACATAAAATTTTACAAGTTTCTCGCGTGTGGCCCGATCCGACGATGAATTTCGAATATTTTCAAAGTTTCTCGCGTGTGGCCCGATCGACGGATGGGAAACATAAAATTTTACAAGTTTCTCGCGTGTGGCCCGATCGGACGATGAATTTCGAATATTTTCAAAGTTTTTCGCGTGTGGCCCGATCGGATGATGGGAAACATAAAATTTTACAAGTTTCTCGCGTGTGGCCCGATCCGACGATGAATTTCGAATATTTTCAAAGTTTCTCGCGTGTGGCCCGATCCGACGATGAATTTCGAATATTTTCAAAGTTTCTCGCGTGTGGCCCGATCGGACGATGGGAAACATAAAATTTTTCAAGTTTCTCGCGTATGGCCCGATCGGACGATCAATTTCGAATTTTTTCGAAGTTTCTCGCGTGTGGCCCGATCGGACGATGAATTTCGAATATTTTCAAAGTTTCTCGCGTGTGGCCCGATCGGACGATGAATTTCGAATATTTTCAAAGTTTCTCGCGCGTGGCCCGATCGGTCGAAGAATTTCGAATTTTTTCAAAGTTTTTCGCGTGTGGCCCGATCGACGGATGAGAAACATAAAATTTTACAAGTTTCTCGCGTATGGCCCGATCGGACGATCAATTTCGAATTTTTTCAAAGTTTCCCGCGTGTGGCCCGATCGGACGATGAATTTCGAATATTTTCAAAGTTTCTCGCGTGTGGACCGATCGACGGATGGGAAACATAAAATTTTACAAGTTTCTCGCGTGTGGCCCGATCGGACGATGAATTTCGAATATTTTCAAAGTTTTTCGCGTGTGGCCCGATCGACGGATGGGAAACATAAAATTTTACAAGTTTCTCGCGTGTGGCCCGATCGGACGATGAATTTCGAATATTTTCAAAGTTTTTCGCGTGTGGCCCGATCGGATGATGGGAAACATAAAATTTTCAAAGTTTCTCGCGTGTGGCCCGATCGGACGATGGGAAACATAAAATTTTACAAGTTTCTCGCGCGTGGCCCGATCGGACGATGAATTTCGAATTTTTTCAAAGTTTCTCGCGTGTGGCCCGATCGACGGATGGGAAACATAAAATTTTACAAGTTTCTCGCGTGTGGCCCGATCGGACGATGAATTTCGAATATTTTCAAAGTTTTTCGCGTGTGGCCCGATCGACGGATGGGAAACATAAAATTTTACAAGTTTCTCGCGCGTGGCCCGATCGGACGATGAATTTCGAATTTTTTCAAAGTTTCTCGCGTGTGGCCCGATCGACGGATGGGAAACATAAAATTTTACAAGTTGCTCGCGTGTGGCCCGATCGGACGATGAATTTCGAATATTTTCAAAGTTTCTCGCGCGTGGCCCGATCGGTCGAAGAATTTCGAATTTTTTCAAAGTTTTTCGCGTGTGGCCCGATCGACGGATGGGAAACATAAAATTTTTCAAGTTTCTCGCGTATGGCCCGATCGGACGATCAATTTCGAATTTTTTCAAAGTTTCTCGCGTGTGGCCCGATCGGACGATGAATTTCGAATATTTTCAAAGTTTCTCGCGTGTGGCCCGATCGGACGATGAATTTCGAATATTTTCAAAGTTTTTCGCGTGTGGCCCGATCGGATGATGGGAAACATAAAATTTTACAAGTTTCTCGCGCGTGGCCCGATCGGACGATGAATTTCGAATTTTTTCAAAGTTTCTCGCGTGTGGCCCGATCGACGGATGGGAAACATAAAATTTTACAAGTTTCTCGCGTGTGGCCCGATCGGACGATGAATTTCGAATATTTTCAAAGTTTCTCGCGTGTGGACCGATCGACGGATGGGAAACATAAAATTTTACAAGTTTCTCGCGTGTGGCCCGATCGGACGATGAATTTCGAATATTTTCAAACTTTTTCGCGTGTGGCCCGATCGACGGATGGGAAACATAAAATTTTACAAGTTTCTCGCGTGTGGCCCGATCGGACGATGAATTTCGAATTTTTTCAAAGTTTCTCGCGTGTGGCCCGATCGGACGATGAATTTCGAATATTTTCAAAGTTTTTCGCGTGTGGCCCGATCGGACGATGAATTTCGAATATTTTCAAAGTTTTTCGCGTGTGGCCCGATCGACGGATGGGAAACATAAAATTTTACAAGTTTCTCGCGTGTGGCCCGATCGGACGATGAATTTCGAATATTTTCAAAGTTTTTCGCGTGTGGCCCGATCGACAAATGGGAAACATAAAATTTTTCAAGTTTCTCGCGTATGGCCCGATCGGACGATCAATTTCGAATTTTTTTAAAGTTTCTCGCGCGTGGCCCGATCGGACGATGAATTTCGAATATTTTCAAAGTTTTTCGCGTGTGGCCCGATCGGACGATGAATTTCGAATATTTTCAAAGTTTTTCGCGTGTGGCCCGATCGGATGATGGGAAACATAAAATTTTACAAGTTTCTCGCGCGTGGCCCGATCGGACGATGAATTTCGAATTTTTTCAAAGTTTCTCGCGTGTGGCCCGATCGACGGATGGGAAACATAAAATTTTACAAGTTTCTCGCGTGTGGCCCGATCGGACGATGAATTTCGAATATTTTCAAAGTTTTTCGCGTGTGGCCCGATCGACGGATGGGAAACATAAAATTTTACAAGTTTCTCGCGTGTGGCCCGATCGGACGATGAATTTCGAATATTTTCAAAGTTTTTCGCGTGTGGCCCGATCGACGGATGGGAAACATAAAATTTTACAAGTTTCTCGCGTATGGACCGATCGGACAATCAATTTCGAATTTTTTCAAAGTTTCCCGCGTGTGGCCCGATCGGACGATGAATTTCGAATATTTTCAAAGTTTCTCGCGTGTGGCCCGATCGGATGATGGGAAACATAAAATTTTACAAGTTTCTCGCGCGTGGCCCGATCGGACGATGAATTTCGAATATTTTCAAAGTTTTTCGCGTGTGGCCCGATCGGACGATGAATTTCGAATATTTTCAAAGTTTTTCGCGTGTGGCCCGATCGGATGATGGGAAACATAAAATTTTACAAGTTTCTCGCGCGTGGCCCGATCGGACGATGAATTTCGAATTTTTTCAAAGTTTCTCGCGTGTGGCCCGATCGACGGATGGGAAACATAAAATTTTACAAGTTTCTCGCGTGTGGCCCGATCGGACGATGAATTTCGAATATTTTCAAAGTTTTTCGCGTGTGGCCCGATCGACGGATGGGAAACATAAAATTTTACAAGTTTCTCGCGTGTGGCCCGATCGGACGATGAATTTCGAATATTTTCAAAGTTTTTCGCGTGTGGCCCGATCGACGGATGGGAAACATAAAATTTTACAAGTTTCTCGCGTATGGACCGATCGGACAATCAATTTCGAATTTTTTCAAAGTTTCCCGCGTGTGGCCCGATCGGACGATGAATTTCGAATATTTTCAAAGTTTCTCGCGTGTGGCCCGATCGGATGATGGGAAACATAAAATTTTACAAGTTTCTCGCGCGTGGCCCGATCGGACGATGAATTTCGAATATTTTCAAAGTTTTTCGCGTGTGGCCCGATCGGATGATGGGAAACATAACATTTTCAAAGTTTTTCGCGTGTGGCCCGATCGGACGATGAATTTCGAATATTTTCAAAGTTTTTCGCGTGTGGCCCGATCGGATGATGGGAAACATAAAATTTTACAAGTTTCTCGCGTGTGGCCCGATCGGACGATGAATTTCGAATATTTTCAAAGTTTTTCGCGTGTGGCCCGATCGACGGATGGGAAACATAAAATTTTTCAAGTTTCTCGCGTATGGCCCGATCGGACGATCAATTTCGAATTTTTTCAAAGTTTCTCGCGCGTGGCCCGATCGGACGATGAATTTCGAATATTTTCAAAGTTTTTCGCGTGTGGCCCGATCGACGGATGGGAAACATAAAATTTTACAAGTTTCTCGCGTATGGCCCGATCGGACAATCAATTTCGAATTTTTTCAAAGTTTCCCGCGTGTGGCCCGATCGGACGATGAATTTCGAATATTTTCAAAGTTTCTCGCGTGTGGACCGATCGACGGATGGGAAACATAAAATTTTACAAGTTTCTCGCGTGTGGCCCGATCGGACGATGAATTTCGAATATTTTCAAAGTTTTTCGCGTGTGGCCCGATCGACGGATGGGAAACATAAAATTTTACAAGTTTCTCGCGTGTGGCCCGATCGGACGATGAATTTCGAATATTTTCAAAGTTTTTCGCGTGTGGCCCGATCGGACGATGAATTTCGAATATTTTCAAAGTTTTTCGCGTGTGGCCCGATCGGATGATGGGAAACATAAAATTTTACAAGTTTCTCGCGCGTGGCCCGATCGGACGATGAATTTCGAATTTTTTCAAAGTTTCTCGCGTGTGGCCCGATCGACGGATGGGAAACATAAAATTTTACAAGTTTCTCGCGTGTGGCCCGATCGGACGATGAATTTCGAATATTTTCAAAGTTTTTCGCGTGTGGCCCGATCGACGGATGGGAAACATAAAATTTTACAAGTTTCTCGCGTGTGGCCCGATCGGACGATGAATTTCGAATATTTTCAAAGTTTTTCGCGTGTGGCCCGATCGACGGATGGGAAACATAAAATTTTACAAGTTTCTCGCGTATGGACCGATCGGACAATCAATTTCGAATTTTTTCAAAGTTTCCCGCGTGTGGCCCGATCGGACGATGAATTTCGAATATTTTCAAAGTTTCTCGCGTGTGGCCCGATCGGATGATGGGAAACATAAAATTTTACAAGTTTCTCGCGCGTGGCCCGATCGGACGATGAATTTCGAATATTTTCAAAGTTTTTCGCGTGTGGCCCGATCGGACGATGAATTTCGAATATTTTCAAAGTTTTTCGCGTGTGGCCCGATCGGATGATGGGAAACATAAAATTTTACAAGTTTCTCGCGCGTGGCCCGATCGGACGATGAATTTCGAATTTTTTCAAAGTTTCTCGCGTGTGGCCCGATCGACGGATGGGAAACATAAAATTTTACAAGTTTCTCGCGTGTGGCCCGATCGGACGATGAATTTCGAATATTTTCAAAGTTTTTCGCGTGTGGCCCGATCGACGGATGGGAAACATAAAATTTTACAAGTTTCTCGCGTGTGGCCCGATCGGACGATGAATTTCGAATATTTTCAAAGTTTTTCGCGTGTGGCCCGATCGACGGATGGGAAACATAAAATTTTACAAGTTTCTCGCGTATGGACCGATCGGACAATCAATTTCGAATTTTTTCAAAGTTTCCCGCGTGTGGCCCGATCGGACGATGAATTTCGAATATTTTCAAAGTTTCTCGCGTGTGGCCCGATCGGATGATGGGAAACATAAAATTTTACAAGTTTCTCGCGCGTGGCCCGATCGGACGATGAATTTCGAATATTTTCAAAGTTTTTCGCGTGTGGCCCGATCGGATGATGGGAAACATAACATTTTCAAAGTTTCTCGCGTGTGGCCCGATCGGACGATGAATTTCGAATATTTTCAAAGTTTTTCGCGTGTGGCCCGATCGGATGATGGGAAACATAAAATTTTACAAGTTTCTCGCGTGTGGCCCGATCCGACGATGAATTTCGAATATTTTCAAAGTTTCTCGCGTGTGGCCCGATCCGACGATGAATTTCGAATATTTTCAAAGTTTCTCGCGTGTGGCCCGATCGGACGATGGGAAACATAAAATTTTTCAAGTTTCTCGCGTATGGCCCGATCGGACGATCAATTTCGAATTTTTTCGAAGTTTCTCGCGTGTGGCCCGATCGGACGATGAATTTCGAATATTTTCAAAGTTTCTCGCGTGTGGCCCGATCGGACGATGAATTTCGAATATTTTCAAAGTTTCTCGCGCGTGGCCCGATCGGTCGAAGAATTTCGAATTTTTTCAAAGTTTTTCGCGTGTGGCCCGATCGACGGATGAGAAACATAAAATTTTACAAGTTTCTCGCGTATGGCCCGATCGGACGATCAATTTCGAATTTTTTCAAAGTTTCCCGCGTGTGGCCCGATCGGACGATGAATTTCGAATATTTTCAAAGTTTCTCGCGTGTGGACCGATCGACGGATGGGAAACATAAAATTTTACAAGTTTCTCGCGTGTGGCCCGATCGGACGATGAATTTCGAATATTTTCAAAGTTTTTCGCGTGTGGCCCGATCGACGGATGGGAAACATAAAATTTTACAAGTTTCTCGCGTGTGGCCCGATCGGACGATGAATTTCGAATATTTTCAAAGTTTTTCGCGTGTGGCCCGATCGGATGATGGGAAACATAAAATTTTCAAAGTTTCTCGCGTGTGGCCCGATCGGACGATGGGAAACATAAAATTTTACAAGTTTCTCGCGCGTGGCCCGATCGGACGATGAATTTCGAATTTTTTCAAAGTTTCTCGCGTGTGGCCCGATCGACGGATGGGAAACATAAAATTTTACAAGTTTCTCGCGTGTGGCCCGATCGGACGATGAATTTCGAATATTTTCAAAGTTTTTCGCGTGTGGCCCGATCGACGGATGGGAAACATAAAATTTTACAAGTTTCTCGCGCGTGGCCCGATCGGACGATGAATTTCGAATTTTTTCAAAGTTTCTCGCGTGTGGCCCGATCGACGGATGGGAAACATAAAATTTTACAAGTTGCTCGCGTGTGGCCCGATCGGACGATGAATTTCGAATATTTTCAAAGTTTCTCGCGCGTGGCCCGATCGGTCGAAGAATTTCGAATTTTTTCAAAGTTTTTCGCGTGTGGCCCGATCGACGGATGGGAAACATAAAATTTTTCAAGTTTCTCGCGTATGGCCCGATCGGACGATCAATTTCGAATTTTTTCAAAGTTTCTCGCGTGTGGCCCGATCGGACGATGAATTTCGAATATTTTCAAAGTTTCTCGCGTGTGGCCCGATCGGACGATGAATTTCGAATATTTTCAAAGTTTTTCGCGTGTGGCCCGATCGGATGATGGGAAACATAAAATTTTACAAGTTTCTCGCGCGTGGCCCGATCGGACGATGAATTTCGAATTTTTTCAAAGTTTCTCGCGTGTGGCCCGATCGACGGATGGGAAACATAAAATTTTACAAGTTTCTCGCGTGTGGCCCGATCGGACGATGAATTTCGAATATTTTCAAAGTTTCTCGCGTGTGGACCGATCGACGGATGGGAAACATAAAATTTTACAAGTTTCTCGCGTGTGGCCCGATCGGACGATGAATTTCGAATATTTTCAAAGTTTTTCGCGTGTGGCCCGATCGACGGATGGGAAACATAAAATTTTACAAGTTTCTCGCGTGTGGCCCGATCGGACGATGAATTTCGAATTTTTTCAAAGTTTCTCGCGTGTGGCCCGATCGGACGATGAATTTCGAATATTTTCAAAGTTTTTCGCGTGTGGCCCGATCGGACGATGAATTTCGAATATTTTCAAAGTTTTTCGCGTGTGGCCCGATCGACGGATGGGAAACATAAAATTTTACAAGTTTCTCGCGTGTGGCCCGATCGGACGATGAATTTCGAATATTTTCAAAGTTTTTCGCGTGTGGCCCGATCGACAAATGGGAAACATAAAATTTTTCAAGTTTCTCGCGTATGGCCCGATCGGACGATCAATTTCGAATTTTTTTAAAGTTTCTCGCGCGTGGCCCGATCGGACGATGAATTTCGAATATTTTCAAAGTTTTTCGCGTGTGGCCCGATCGGACGATGAATTTCGAATATTTTCAAAGTTTTTCGCGTGTGGCCCGATCGGATGATGGGAAACATAAAATTTTACAAGTTTCTCGCGCGTGGCCCGATCGGACGATGAATTTCGAATTTTTTCAAAGTTTCTCGCGTGTGGCCCGATCGACGGATGGGAAACATAAAATTTTACAAGTTTCTCGCGTGTGGCCCGATCGGACGATGAATTTCGAATATTTTCAAAGTTTTTCGCGTGTGGCCCGATCGACGGATGGGAAACATAAAATTTTACAAGTTTCTCGCGTGTGGCCCGATCGGACGATGAATTTCGAATATTTTCAAAGTTTTTCGCGTGTGGCCCGATCGACGGATGGGAAACATAAAATTTTACAAGTTTCTCGCGTATGGACCGATCGGACAATCAATTTCGAATTTTTTCAAAGTTTCCCGCGTGTGGCCCGATCGGACGATGAATTTCGAATATTTTCAAAGTTTCTCGCGTGTGGCCCGATCGGATGATGGGAAACATAAAATTTTACAAGTTTCTCGCGCGTGGCCCGATCGGACGATGAATTTCGAATATTTTCAAAGTTTTTCGCGTGTGGCCCGATCGGACGATGAATTTCGAATATTTTCAAAGTTTTTCGCGTGTGGCCCGATCGGATGATGGGAAACATAAAATTTTACAAGTTTCTCGCGCGTGGCCCGATCGGACGATGAATTTCGAATTTTTTCAAAGTTTCTCGCGTGTGGCCCGATCGACGGATGGGAAACATAAAATTTTACAAGTTTCTCGCGTGTGGCCCGATCGGACGATGAATTTCGAATATTTTCAAAGTTTTTCGCGTGTGGCCCGATCGACGGATGGGAAACATAAAATTTTACAAGTTTCTCGCGTGTGGCCCGATCGGACGATGAATTTCGAATATTTTCAAAGTTTTTCGCGTGTGGCCCGATCGACGGATGGGAAACATAAAATTTTACAAGTTTCTCGCGTATGGACCGATCGGACAATCAATTTCGAATTTTTTCAAAGTTTCCCGCGTGTGGCCCGATCGGACGATGAATTTCGAATATTTTCAAAGTTTCTCGCGTGTGGCCCGATCGGATGATGGGAAACATAAAATTTTACAAGTTTCTCGCGCGTGGCCCGATCGGACGATGAATTTCGAATATTTTCAAAGTTTTTCGCGTGTGGCCCGATCGGATGATGGGAAACATAACATTTTCAAAGTTTTTCGCGTGTGGCCCGATCGGACGATGAATTTCGAATATTTTCAAAGTTTTTCGCGTGTGGCCCGATCGGATGATGGGAAACATAAAATTTTACAAGTTTCTCGCGTGTGGCCCGATCGGACGATGAATTTCGAATATTTTCAAAGTTTTTCGCGTGTGGCCCGATCGACGGATGGGAAACATAAAATTTTTCAAGTTTCTCGCGTATGGCCCGATCGGACGATCAATTTCGAATTTTTTCAAAGTTTCTCGCGCGTGGCCCGATCGGACGATGAATTTCGAATATTTTCAAAGTTTTTCGCGTGTGGCCCGATCGACGGATGGGAAACATAAAATTTTACAAGTTTCTCGCGTATGGCCCGATCGGACAATCAATTTCGAATTTTTTCAAAGTTTCCCGCGTGTGGCCCGATCGGACGATGAATTTCGAATATTTTCAAAGTTTCTCGCGTGTGGACCGATCGACGGATGGGAAACATAAAATTTTACAAGTTTCTCGCGTGTGGCCCGATCGGACGATGAATTTCGAATATTTTCAAAGTTTTTCGCGTGTGGCCCGATCGACGGATGGGAAACATAAAATTTTACAAGTTTCTCGCGTGTGGCCCGATCGGACGATGAATTTCGAATTTTTTCAAAGTTTCTCGCGTGTGGCCCGATCGGACGATGAATTTCGAATATTTTCAAAGTTTTTCGCGTGTGGCCCGATCGGACGATGAATTTCGAATATTTTCAAAGTTTTTCGCGTGTGGCCCGATCGACGGATGGGAAACATAAAATTTTACAAGTTTCTCGCGTGTGGCCCGATCGGACGATGAATTTCGAATATTTTCAAAGTTTTTCGCGTGTGGCCCGATCGACGGATGGGAAACATAAAATTTTACAAGTTTCTCGCGTATGGACCGATCGGACAATCAATTTCGAATTTTTTCAAAGTTTCCCGCGTGTGGCCCGATCGGACGATGAATTTCGAATATTTTCAAAGTTTCTCGCGTGTGGCCCGATCGGATGATGGGAAACATAAAATTTTACAAGTTTCTCGCGCGTGGCCCGATCGGACGATGAATTTCGAATATTTTCAAAGTTTTTCGCGTGTGGCCCGATCGGACGATGAATTTCGAATATTTTCAAAGTTTTTCGCGTGTGGCCCGATCGGATGATGGGAAACATAAAATTTTACAAGTTTCTCGCGCGTGGCCCGATCGGACGATGAATTTCGAATTTTTTCAAAGTTTCTCGCGTGTGGCCCGATCGACGGATGGGAAACATAAAATTTTACAAGTTTCTCGCGTGTGGCCCGATCGGACGATGAATTTCGAATATTTTCAAAGTTTTTCGCGTGTGGCCCGATCGACGGATGGGAAACATAAAATTTTACAAGTTTCTCGCGTGTGGCCCGATCGGACGATGAATTTCGAATATTTTCAAAGTTTTTCGCGTGTGGCCCGATCGACGGATGGGAAACATAAAATTTTACAAGTTTCTCGCGTATGGACCGATCGGACAATCAATTTCGAATTTTTTCAAAGTTTCCCGCGTGTGGCCCGATCGGACGATGAATTTCGAATATTTTCAAAGTTTCTCGCGTGTGGCCCGATCGGATGATGGGAAACATAAAATTTTACAAGTTTCTCGCGCGTGGCCCGATCGGACGATGAATTTCGAATATTTTCAAAGTTTTTCGCGTGTGGCCCGATCGGATGATGGGAAACATAACATTTTACAAGTTTCTCGCGTGTGGCCCGATCGGACGATGAATTTCGAATATTTTCAAAGTTTTTCGCGTGTGGCCCGATCGGATGATGGGAAACATAAAATTTTACAAGTTTCTCGCGCGTGGCCCGATCGGACGATGAATTTCGAATTTTTTCAAAGTTTCTCGCGTGTGGCCCGATCGACGGATGGGAAACATAAAATTTTACAAGTTTCTCGCGTGTGGCCCGATCGGACGATGAATTTCGAATATTTTCAAAGTTTTTCGCGTGTGGCCCGATCGACGGATGGGAAACATAAAATTTTTCAAGTTTCTCGCGTATGGCCCGATCGGACGATCAATTTCGAATTTTTTCAAAGTTTCTCGCGCGTGGCCCGATCGGACGATGAATTTCGAATATTTTCAAAGTTTTTCGCGTGTGGCCCGATCGACGGATGGGAAACATAAAATTTTACAAGTTTCTCGCGTATGGCCCGATCGGACAATCAATTTCGAATTTTTTCAAAGTTTCCCGCGTGTGGCCCGATCGGACGATGAATTTCGAATATTTTCAAAGTTTCTCGCGTGTGGACCGATCGACGGATGGGAAACATAAAATTTTACAAGTTTCTCGCGTGTGGCCCGATCGGACGATGAATTTCGAATATTTTCAAAGTTTTTCGCGTGTGGCCCGATCGACGGATGGGAAACATAAAATTTTACAAGTTTCTCGCGTGTGGCCCGATCGGACGATGAATTTCGAATTTTTTCAAAGTTTCTCGCGTGTGGCCCGATCGGACGATGAATTTCGAATATTTTCAAAGTTTTTCGCGTGTGGCCCGATCGGACGATGAATTTCGAATATTTTCAAAGTTTTTCGCGTGTGGCCCGATCGGATGATGGGAAACATAAAATTTTACAAGTTTCTCGCGCGTGGCCCGATCGGACGATGAATTTCGAATTTTTTCAAAGTTTCTCGCGTGTGGCCCGATCGACGGATGGGAAACATAAAATTTTACAAGTTTCTCGCGTGTGGCCCGATCGGACGATGAATTTCGAATATTTTCAAAGTTTTTCGCGTGTGGCCCGATCGACGGATGGGAAACATAAAATTTTACAAGTTTCTCGCGTATGGCCCGATCGGACAATCAATTTCGAATTTTTTCAAAGTTTCCCGCGTGTGGCCCGATCGGACGATGAATTTCGAATATTTTCAAAGTTTCTCGCGTGTGGACCGATCGACGGATGGGAAACATAAAATTTTACAAGTTTCTCGCGTGTGGCCCGATCGGACGATGAATTTCGAATATTTTCAAAGTTTTTCGCGTGTGGCCCGATCGACGGATGGGAAACATAAAATTTTACAAGTTTCTCGCGTGTGGCCCGATCGGACGATGAATTTCGAATTTTTTCAAAGTTTCTCGCGTGTGGCCCGATCGGACGATGAATTTCGAATATTTTCAAAGTTTTTCGCGTGTGGCCCGATCGGACGATGAATTTCGAATATTTTCAAAGTTTTTCGCGTGTGGCCCGATCGGATGATGGGAAACATAAAATTTTACAAGTTTCTCGCGCGTGGCCCGATCGGACGATGAATTTCGAATTTTTTCAAAGTTTCTCGCGTGTGGCCCGATCGACGGATGGGAAACATAAAATTTTACAAGTTTCTCGCGTGTGGCCCGATCGGACGATGAATTTCGAATATTTTCAAAGTTTTTCGCGTGTGGCCCGATCGACGGATGGGAAACATAAAATTTTACAAGTTTCTCGCGTATGGCCCGATCGGACAATCAATTTCGAATTTTTTCAAAGTTTCCCGCGTGTGGCCCGATCGGACGATGAATTTCGAATATTTTCAAAGTTTCTCGCGTGTGGCCCGATCGGATGATGGGAAACATAAAATTTTACAAGTTTCTCGCGCGTGGCCCGATCGGACGATGAATTTCGAATATTTTCAAAGTTTCTCGCGTGTGGCCCGATCGGATGATGGGAAACATAAAATTTTACAAGTTTCTCGCGCGTGGCCCGATCGGACGATGAATTTCGAATATTTTCAAAGTTTTTCGCGTGTGGCCCGATCGGATGATGGGAAACATAACATTTTCAAAGTTTTTCGCGTGTGGCCCGATCGGACGATGAATTTCGAATATTTTCAAAGTTTTTCGCGTGTGGCCCGATCGGATGATGGGAAACATAAAATTTTACAAGTTTCTCGCGTGTGGCCCGATCGGACGATGAATTTCGAATATTTTCAAAGTTTTTCGCGTGTGGCCCGATCGACGGATGGGAAACATAAAATTTTTCAAGTTTCTCGCGTATGGCCCGATCGGACGATCAATTTCGAATTTTTTCAAAGTTTCTCGCGCGTGGCCCGATCGGACGATGAATTTCGAATATTTTCAAAGTTTTTCGCGTGTGGCCCGATCGACGGATGGGAAACATAAAATTTTACAAGTTTCTCGCGTATGGCCCGATCGGACAATCAATTTCGAATTTTTTCAAAGTTTCCCGCGTGTGGCCCGATCGGACGATGAATTTCGAATATTTTCAAAGTTTCTCGCGTGTGGACCGATCGACGGATGGGAAACATAAAATTTTACAAGTTTCTCGCGTGTGGCCCGATCGGACGATGAATTTCGAATATTTTCAAAGTTTTTCGCGTGTGGCCCGATCGACGGATGGGAAACATAAAATTTTACAAGTTTCTCGCGTGTGGCCCGATCGGACGATGAATTTCGAATTTTTTCAAAGTTTCTCGCGTGTGGCCCGATCGGACGATGAATTTCGAATATTTTCAAAGTTTTTCGCGTGTGGCCCGATCGGACGATGAATTTCGAATATTTTCAAAGTTTTTCGCGTGTGGCCCGATCGACGGATGGGAAACATAAAATTTTACAAGTTTCTCGCGTGTGGCCCGATCGGACGATGAATTTCGAATATTTTCAAAGTTTTTCGCGTGTGGCCCGATCGACGGATGGGAAACATAAAATTTTACAAGTTTCTCGCGTATGGACCGATCGGACAATCAATTTCGAATTTTTTCAAAGTTTCCCGCGTGTGGCCCGATCGGACGATGAATTTCGAATATTTTCAAAGTTTCTCGCGTGTGGCCCGATCGGATGATGGGAAACATAAAATTTTACAAGTTTCTCGCGCGTGGCCCGATCGGACGATGAATTTCGAATATTTTCAAAGTTTTTCGCGTGTGGCCCGATCGGACGATGAATTTCGAATATTTTCAAAGTTTTTCGCGTGTGGCCCGATCGGATGATGGGAAACATAAAATTTTACAAGTTTCTCGCGCGTGGCCCGATCGGACGATGAATTTCGAATTTTTTCAAAGTTTCTCGCGTGTGGCCCGATCGACGGATGGGAAACATAAAATTTTACAAGTTTCTCGCGTGTGGCCCGATCGGACGATGAATTTCGAATATTTTCAAAGTTTTTCGCGTGTGGCCCGATCGACGGATGGGAAACATAAAATTTTACAAGTTTCTCGCGTGTGGCCCGATCGGACGATGAATTTCGAATATTTTCAAAGTTTTTCGCGTGTGGCCCGATCGACGGATGGGAAACATAAAATTTTACAAGTTTCTCGCGTATGGACCGATCGGACAATCAATTTCGAATTTTTTCAAAGTTTCCCGCGTGTGGCCCGATCGGACGATGAATTTCGAATATTTTCAAAGTTTCTCGCGTGTGGCCCGATCGGATGATGGGAAACATAAAATTTTACAAGTTTCTCGCGCGTGGCCCGATCGGACGATGAATTTCGAATATTTTCAAAGTTTTTCGCGTGTGGCCCGATCGGATGATGGGAAACATAACATTTTACAAGTTTCTCGCGTGTGGCCCGATCGGACGATGAATTTCGAATATTTTCAAAGTTTTTCGCGTGTGGCCCGATCGGATGATGGGAAACATAACATTTTACAAGTTTCTCGCGCGTGGCCCGATCGGACGATGAATTTCGAATTTTTTCAAAGTTTCTCGCGTGTGGCCCGATCGACGGATGGGAAACATAAAATTTTACAAGTTTCTCGCGTGTGGCCCGATCGGACGATGAATTTCGAATATTTTCAAAGTTTTTCGCGTGTGGCCCGATCGACGGATGGGAAACATAAAATTTTTCAAGTTTCTCGCGTATGGCCCGATCGGACGATCAATTTCGAATTTTTTCAAAGTTTCTCGCGCGTGGCCCGATCGGACGATGAATTTCGAATATTTTCAAAGTTTTTCGCGTGTGGCCCGATCGACGGATGGGAAACATAAAATTTTACAAGTTTCTCGCGTATGGCCCGATCGGACAATCAATTTCGAATTTTTTCAAAGTTTCCCGCGTGTGGCCCGATCGGACGATGAATTTCGAATATTTTCAAAGTTTCTCGCGTGTGGACCGATCGACGGATGGGAAACATAAAATTTTACAAGTTTCTCGCGTGTGGCCCGATCGGACGATGAATTTCGAATATTTTCAAAGTTTTTCGCGTGTGGCCCGATCGACGGATGGGAAACATAAAATTTTACAAGTTTCTCGCGTGTGGCCCGATCGGACGATGAATTTCGAATTTTTTCAAAGTTTCTCGCGTGTGGCCCGATCGGACGATGAATTTCGAATATTTTCAAAGTTTTTCGCGTGTGGCCCGATCGGACGATGAATTTCGAATATTTTCAAAGTTTTTCGCGTGTGGCCCGATCGGATGATGGGAAACATAAAATTTTACAAGTTTCTCGCGCGTGGCCCGATCGGACGATGAATTTCGAATTTTTTCAAAGTTTCTCGCGTGTGGCCCGATCGACGGATGGGAAACATAAAATTTTACAAGTTTCTCGCGTGTGGCCCGATCGGACGATGAATTTCGAATATTTTCAAAGTTTTTCGCGTGTGGCCCGATCGACGGATGGGAAACATAAAATTTTACAAGTTTCTCGCGTATGGCCCGATCGGACAATCAATTTCGAATTTTTTCAAAGTTTCCCGCGTGTGGCCCGATCGGACGATGAATTTCGAATATTTTCAAAGTTTCTCGCGTGTGGACCGATCGACGGATGGGAAACATAAAATTTTACAAGTTTCTCGCGTGTGGCCCGATCGGACGATGAATTTCGAATATTTTCAAAGTTTTTCGCGTGTGGCCCGATCGACGGATGGGAAACATAAAATTTTACAAGTTTCTCGCGTGTGGCCCGATCGGACGATGAATTTCGAATTTTTTCAAAGTTTCTCGCGTGTGGCCCGATCGGACGATGAATTTCGAATATTTTCAAAGTTTTTCGCGTGTGGCCCGATCGGACGATGAATTTCGAATATTTTCAAAGTTTTTCGCGTGTGGCCCGATCGGATGATGGGAAACATAAAATTTTACAAGTTTCTCGCGCGTGGCCCGATCGGACGATGAATTTCGAATTTTTTCAAAGTTTCTCGCGTGTGGCCCGATCGACGGATGGGAAACATAAAATTTTACAAGTTTCTCGCGTGTGGCCCGATCGGACGATGAATTTCGAATATTTTCAAAGTTTTTCGCGTGTGGCCCGATCGACGGATGGGAAACATAAAATTTTACAAGTTTCTCGCGTATGGCCCGATCGGACAATCAATTTCGAATTTTTTCAAAGTTTCCCGCGTGTGGCCCGATCGGACGATGAATTTCGAATATTTTCAAAGTTTCTCGCGTGTGGCCCGATCGGATGATGGGAAACATAAAATTTTACAAGTTTCTCGCGCGTGGCCCGATCGGACGATGAATTTCGAATATTTTCAAAGTTTTTCACGTGTGGCCCGATCGGACGATGGGAAACATAACATTTTACAAGTTTCTCGCGTGTGGCCCGATCGGACGATGAATTTCGAATATTTTCAAAGTTTTTCGCGTGTGGCCCGATCGACGGATGGGAAACATAAAATTTTACAAGTTTCTCGCGTGTGGCCCGATCCGACGATGAATTTCGAATATTTTCAAAGTTTCTCGCGTGTGGCCCGATCGGACGATGGGAAACATAAAATTTTACAAGTTTCTCGCGTGTGGCCCGATCCGACGATGAATTTCGAATATTTTCAAAGTTTCTCGCGTGTGGCCCGATCGACGGATGGGAAACATAAAATTTTACAAGTTTCTCGCGTGTGGCCCGATCGGACGATGAATTTCGAATATTTTCAAAGTTTTTCGCGTGTGGCCCGATCGGATGATGGGAAACATAAAATTTTACAAGTTTCTCGCGTGTGGCCCGATCCGACGATGAATTTCGAATATTTTCAAAGTTTCTCGCGTGTGGCCCGATCCGACGATGAATTTCGAATATTTTCAAAGTTTCTCGCGTGTGGCCCGATCGGACGATGGGAAACATAAAATTTTTCAAGTTTCTCGCGTATGGCCCGATCGGACGATCAATTTCGAATTTTTTCGAAGTTTCTCGCGTGTGGCCCGATCGGACGATGAATTTCGAATATTTTCAAAGTTTCTCGCGTGTGGCCCGATCGGACGATGAATTTCGAATATTTTCAAAGTTTCTCGCGCGTGGCCCGATCGGTCGAAGAATTTCGAATTTTTTCAAAGTTTTTCGCGTGTGGCCCGATCGACGGATGAGAAACATAAAATTTTACAAGTTTCTCGCGTATGGCCCGATCGGACGATCAATTTCGAATTTTTTCAAAGTTTCCCGCGTGTGGCCCGATCGGACGATGAATTTCGAATATTTTCAAAGTTTCTCGCGTGTGGACCGATCGACGGATGGGAAACATAAAATTTTACAAGTTTCTCGCGTGTGGCCCGATCGGACGATGAATTTCGAATATTTTCAAAGTTTTTCGCGTGTGGCCCGATCGACGGATGGGAAACATAAAATTTTACAAGTTTCTCGCGTGTGGCCCGATCGGACGATGAATTTCGAATATTTTCAAAGTTTTTCGCGTGTGGCCCGATCGGATGATGGGAAACATAAAATTTTCAAAGTTTCTCGCGTGTGGCCCGATCGGACGATGGGAAACATAAAATTTTACAAGTTTCTCGCGCGTGGCCCGATCGGACGATGAATTTCGAATTTTTTCAAAGTTTCTCGCGTGTGGCCCGATCGACGGATGGGAAACATAAAATTTTACAAGTTTCTCGCGTGTGGCCCGATCGGACGATGAATTTCGAATATTTTCAAAGTTTTTCGCGTGTGGCCCGATCGACGGATGGGAAACATAAAATTTTACAAGTTTCTCGCGTGTGGCCCGATCGGACGATGAATTTCGAATTTTTTCAAAGTTTCTCGCGTGTGGCCCGATCGGACGATGAATTTCGAATATTTTCAAAGTTTTTCGCGTGTGGCCCGATCGGACGATGAATTTCGAATATTTTCAAAGTTTTTCGCGTGTGGCCCGATCGGATGATGGGAAACATAAAATTTTACAAGTTTCTCGCGCGTGGCCCGATCGGACGATGAATTTCGAATTTTTTCAAAGTTTCTCGCGTGTGGCCCGATCGACGGATGGGAAACATAAAATTTTACAAGTTTCTCGCGTGTGGCCCGATCGGATGATGGGAAACATAAAATTTTCAAAGTTTCTCGCGTGTGGCCCGATCGGACGATGGGAAACATAAAATTTTACAAGTTTCTCGCGCGTGGCCCGATCGGACGATGAATTTCGAATTTTTTCAAAGTTTCTCGCGTGTGGCCCGATCGACGGATGGGAAACATAAAATTTTACAAGTTTCTCGCGTGTGGCCCGATCGGACGATGAATTTCGAATATTTTCAAAGTTTTTCGCGTGTGGCCCGATCGACGGATGGGAAACATAAAATTTTACAAGTTTCTCGCGTGTGGCCCGATCGGACGATGAATTTCGAATTTTTTCAAAGTTTCTCGCGTGTGGCCCGATCGGACGATGAATTTCGAATATTTTCAAAGTTTTTCGCGTGTGGCCCGATCGGACGATGAATTTCGAATATTTTCAAAGTTTTTCGCGTGTGGCCCGATCGGATGATGGGAAACATAAAATTTTACAAGTTTCTCGCGCGTGGCCCGATCGGACGATGAATTTCGAATTTTTTCAAAGTTTCTCGCGTGTGGCCCGATCGACGGATGGGAAACATAAAATTTTACAAGTTTCTCGCGTGTGGCCCGATCGGACGATGAATTTCGAATATTTTCAAAGTTTTTCGCGTGTGGCCCGATCGACGGATGGGAAACATAAAATTTTACAAGTTTCTCGCGTATGGCCCGATCGGACAATCAATTTCGAATTTTTTCAAAGTTTCCCGCGTGTGGCCCGATCGGACGATGAATTTCGAATATTTTCAAAGTTTCTCGCGTGTGGACCGATCGACGGATGGGAAACATAAAATTTTACAAGTTTCTCGCGTGTGGCCCGATCGGACGATGAATTTCGAATATTTTCAAAGTTTTTCGCGTGTGGCCCGATCGACGGATGGGAAACATAAAATTTTACAAGTTTCTCGCGTGTGGCCCGATCGGACGATGAATTTCGAATTTTTTCAAAGTTTCTCGCGTGTGGCCCGATCGGACGATGAATTTCGAATATTTTCAAAGTTTTTCGCGTGTGGCCCGATCGGACGATGAATTTCGAATATTTTCAAAGTTTTTCGCGTGTGGCCCGATCGGATGATGGGAAACATAAAATTTTACAAGTTTCTCGCGCGTGGCCCGATCGGACGATGAATTTCGAATTTTTTCAAAGTTTCTCGCGTGTGGCCCGATCGACGGATGGGAAACATAAAATTTTACAAGTTTCTCGCGTGTGGCCCGATCGGACGATGAATTTCGAATATTTTCAAAGTTTTTCGCGTGTGGCCCGATCGACGGATGGGAAACATAAAATTTTACAAGTTTCTCGCGTATGGCCCGATCGGACAATCAATTTCGAATTTTTTCAAAGTTTCCCGCGTGTGGCCCGATCGGACGATGAATTTCGAATATTTTCAAAGTTTCTCGCGTGTGGCCCGATCGGATGATGGGAAACATAAAATTTTACAAGTTTCTCGCGCGTGGCCCGATCGGACGATGAATTTCGAATATTTTCAAAGTTTTTCACGTGTGGCCCGATCGGATGATGGGAAACATAACATTTTACAAGTTTCTCGCGTGTGGCCCGATCGGACGATGAATTTCGAATATTTTCAAAGTTTTTCGCGTGTGGCCCGATCGACGGATGGGAAACATAAAATTTTACAAGTTTCTCGCGTGTGGCCCGATCCGACGATGAATTTCGAATATTTTCAAAGTTTCTCGCGTGTGGCCCGATCGGACGATGGGAAACATAAAATTTTACAAGTTTCTCGCGTGTGGCCCGATCCGACGATGAATTTCGAATATTTTCAAAGTTTCTCGCGTGTGGCCCGATCGACGGATGGGAAACATAAAATTTTACAAGTTTCTCGCGTGTGGCCCGATCGGACGATGAATTTCGAATATTTTCAAAGTTTTTCGCGTGTGGCCCGATCGGATGATGGGAAACATAAAATTTTACAAGTTTCTCGCGTGTGGCCCGATCCGACGATGAATTTCGAATATTTTCAAAGTTTCTCGCGTGTGGCCCGATCCGACGATGAATTTCGAATATTTTCAAAGTTTCTCGCGTGTGGCCCGATCGGACGATGGGAAACATAAAATTTTTCAAGTTTCTCGCGTATGGCCCGATCGGACGATCAATTTCGAATTTTTTCGAAGTTTCTCGCGTGTGGCCCGATCGGACGATGAATTTCGAATATTTTCAAAGTTTCTCGCGTGTGGCCCGATCGGACGATGAATTTCGAATATTTTCAAAGTTTCTCGCGCGTGGCCCGATCGGTCGAAGAATTTCGAATTTTTTCAAAGTTTTTCGCGTGTGGCCCGATCGACGGATGAGAAACATAAAATTTTACAAGTTTCTCGCGTATGGCCCGATCGGACGATCAATTTCGAATTTTTTCAAAGTTTCCCGCGTGTGGCCCGATCGGACGATGAATTTCGAATATTTTCAAAGTTTCTCGCGTGTGGACCGATCGACGGATGGGAAACATAAAATTTTACAAGTTTCTCGCGTGTGGCCCGATCGGACGATGAATTTCGAATATTTTCAAAGTTTTTCGCGTGTGGCCCGATCGACGGATGGGAAACATAAAATTTTACAAGTTTCTCGCGTGTGGCCCGATCGGACGATGAATTTCGAATATTTTCAAAGTTTTTCGCGTGTGGCCCGATCGGATGATGGGAAACATAAAATTTTCAAAGTTTCTCGCGTGTGGCCCGATCGGACGATGGGAAACATAAAATTTTACAAGTTTCTCGCGCGTGGCCCGATCGGACGATGAATTTCGAATTTTTTCAAAGTTTCTCGCGTGTGGCCCGATCGACGGATGGGAAACATAAAATTTTACAAGTTTCTCGCGTGTGGCCCGATCGGACGATGAATTTCGAATATTTTCAAAGTTTTTCGCGTGTGGCCCGATCGACGGATGGGAAACATAAAATTTTACAAGTTTCTCGCGCGTGGCCCGATCGGACGATGAATTTCGAATTTTTTCAAAGTTTCTCGCGTGTGGCCCGATCGACGGATGGGAAACATAAAATTTTACAAGTTGCTCGCGTGTGGCCCGATCGGACGATGAATTTCGAATATTTTCAAAGTTTCTCGCGCGTGGCCCGATCGGTCGAAGAATTTCGAATTTTTTCAAAGTTTTTCGCGTGTGGCCCGATCGACGGATGGGAAACATAAAATTTTTCAAGTTTCTCGCGTATGGCCCGATCGGACGATCAATTTCGAATTTTTTCAAAGTTTCTCGCGTGTGGCCCGATCGACGGATGGGAAACATAAAATTTTACAAGTTTCTCGCGTGTGGCCCGATCGGACGATGAATTTCGAATATTTTCAAAGTTTTTCGCGTGTGGCCCGATCGGATGATGGGAAACATAACATTTTACAAGTTTCTCGCGTGTGGCCCGATCGGACGATGAATTTCGAATATTTTCAAAGTTTTTCGCGTGTGGCCCGATCGACGGATGGGAAACATAAAATTTTACAAGTTTCTCGCGTGTGGCCCGATCCGACGATGAATTTCGAATATTTTCAAAGTTTCTCGCGTGTGGCCCGATCGGACGATGGGAAACATAAAATTTTACAAGTTTCTCGCGTGTGGCCCGATCCGACGATGAATTTCGAATATTTTCAAAGTTTCTCGCGTGTGGCCCGATCGACGGATGGGAAACATAAAATTTTACAAGTTTCTCGCGTGTGGCCCGATCGGACGATGAATTTCGAATATTTTCAAAGTTTTTCGCGTGTGGCCCGATCGGATGATGGGAAACATAAAATTTTACAAGTTTCTCGCGTGTGGCCCGATCCGACGATGAATTTCGAATATTTTCAAAGTTTCTCGCGTGTGGCCCGATCCGACGATGAATTTCGAATATTTTCAAAGTTTCTCGCGTGTGGCCCGATCGGACGATGGGAAACATAAAATTTTTCAAGTTTCTCGCGTATGGCCCGATCGGACGATCAATTTCGAATTTTTTCGAAGTTTCTCGCGTGTGGCCCGATCGGACGATGAATTTCGAATATTTTCAAAGTTTCTCGCGTGTGGCCCGATCGGACGATGAATTTCGAATATTTCCAAAGTTTCTCGCGCGTGGCCCGATCGGTCGAAGAATTTCGAATTTTTTCAAAGTTTTTCGCGTGTGGCCCGATCGACGGATGAGAAACATAAAATTTTACAAGTTTCTCGCGTATGGCCCGATCGGACGATCAATTTCGAATTTTTTCAAAGTTTCCCGCGTGTGGCCCGATCGGACGATGAATTTCGAATATTTTCAAAGTTTCTCGCGTGTGGACCGATCGACGGATGGGAAACATAAAATTTTACAAGTTTCTCGCGTGTGGCCCGATCGGACGATGAATTTCGAATATTTTCAAAGTTTTTCGCGTGTGGCCCGATCGACGGATGGGAAACATAAAATTTTACAAGTTTCTCGCGTGTGGCCCGATCGGACGATGAATTTCGAATATTTTCAAAGTTTTTCGCGTGTGGCCCGATCGGATGATGGGAAACATAAAATTTTCAAAGTTTCTCGCGTGTGGCCCGATCGGACGATGGGAAACATAAAATTTTACAAGTTTCTCGCGCGTGGCCCGATCGGACGATGAATTTCGAATTTTTTCAAAGTTTCTCGCGTGTGGCCCGATCGACGGATGGGAAACATAAAATTTTACAAGTTTCTCGCGTGTGGCCCGATCGGACGATGAATTTCGAATATTTTCAAAGTTTTTCGCGTGTGGCCCGATCGACGGATGGGAAACATAAAATTTTACAAGTTTCTCGCGCGTGGCCCGATCGGACGATGAATTTCGAATTTTTTCAAAGTTTCTCGCGTGTGGCCCGATCGACGGATGGGAAACATAAAATTTTACAAGTTGCTCGCGTGTGGCCCGATCGGACGATGAATTTCGAATATTTTCAAAGTTTCTCGCGCGTGGCCCGATCGGTCGAAGAATTTCGAATTTTTTCAAAGTTTTTCGCGTGTGGCCCGATCGACGGATGGGAAACATAAAATTTTTCAAGTTTCTCGCGTATGGCCCGATCGGACGATCAATTTCGAATTTTTTCAAAGTTTCTCGCGTGTGGCCCGATCGACGGATGGGAAACATAAAATTTTACAAGTTTCTCGCGTGTGGCCCGATCGGACGATGAATTTCGAATATTTTCAAAGTTTTTCGCGTGTGGCCCGATCGGATGATGGGAAACATAACATTTTACAAGTTTCTCGCGTGTGGCCCGATCGGACGATGAATTTCGAATATTTTCAAAGTTTTTCGCGTGTGGCCCGATCGACGGATGGGAAACATAAAATTTTACAAGTTTCTCGCGTGTGGCCCGATCCGACGATGAATTTCGAATATTTTCAAAGTTTCTCGCGTGTGGCCCGATCGGACGATGGGAAACATAAAATTTTACAAGTTTCTCGCGTGTGGCCCGATCCGACGATGAATTTCGAATATTTTCAAAGTTTCTCGCGTGTGGCCCGATCGACGGATGGGAAACATAAAATTTTACAAGTTTCTCGCGTGTGGCCCGATCGGACGATGAATTTCGAATATTTTCAAAGTTTTTCGCGTGTGGCCCGATCGGATGATGGGAAACATAAAATTTTACAAGTTTCTCGCGTGTGGCCCGATCCGACGATGAATTTCGAATATTTTCAAAGTTTCTCGCGTGTGGCCCGATCCGACGATGAATTTCGAATATTTTCAAAGTTTCTCGCGTGTGGCCCGATCGGACGATGGGAAACATAAAATTTTTCAAGTTTCTCGCGTATGGCCCGATCGGACGATCAATTTCGAATTTTTTCGAAGTTTCTCGCGTGTGGCCCGATCGGACGATGAATTTCGAATATTTTCAAAGTTTCTCGCGTGTGGCCCGATCGGACGATGAATTTCGAATATTTTCAAAGTTTCTCGCGCGTGGCCCGATCGGTCGAAGAATTTCGAATTTTTTCAAAGTTTTTCGCGTGTGGCCCGATCGACGGATGAGAAACATAAAATTTTACAAGTTTCTCGCGTATGGCCCGATCGGACGATCAATTTCGAATTTTTTCAAAGTTTCCCGCGTGTGGCCCGATCGGACGATGAATTTCGAATATTTTCAAAGTTTCTCGCGTGTGGACCGATCGACGGATGGGAAACATAAAATTTTACAAGTTTCTCGCGTGTGGCCCGATCGGACGATGAATTTCGAATATTTTCAAAGTTTTTCGCGTGTGGCCCGATCGACGGATGGGAAACATAAAATTTTACAAGTTTCTCGCGTGTGGCCCGATCGGACGATGAATTTCGAATATTTTCAAAGTTTTTCGCGTGTGGCCCGATCGGATGATGGGAAACATAAAATTTTCAAAGTTTCTCGCGTGTGGCCCGATCGGACGATGGGAAACATAAAATTTTACAAGTTTCTCGCGCGTGGCCCGATCGGACGATGAATTTCGAATTTTTTCAAAGTTTCTCGCGTGTGGCCCGATCGACGGATGGGAAACATAAAATTTTACAAGTTTCTCGCGTGTGGCCCGATCGGACGATGAATTTCGAATATTTTCAAAGTTTTTCGCGTGTGGCCCGATCGACGGATGGGAAACATAAAATTTTACAAGTTTCTCGCGCGTGGCCCGATCGGACGATGAATTTCGAATTTTTTCAAAGTTTCTCGCGTGTGGCCCGATCGACGGATGGGAAACATAAAATTTTACAAGTTGCTCGCGTGTGGCCCGATCGGACGATGAATTTCGAATATTTTCAAAGTTTCTCGCGCGTGGCCCGATCGGTCGAAGAATTTCGAATTTTTTCAAAGTTTTTCGCGTGTGGCCCGATCGACGGATGGGAAACATAAAATTTTTCAAGTTTCTCGCGTATGGCCCGATCGGACGATCAATTTCGAATTTTTTCAAAGTTTCTCGCGTGTGGCCCGATCGGACGATGAATTTCGAATATTTTCAAAGTTTCTCGCGTGTGGCCCGATCGGACGATGAATTTCGAATATTTTCAAAGTTTTTCGCGTGTGGCCCGATCGGATGATGGGAAACATAAAATTTTACAAGTTTCTCGCGCGTGGCCCGATCGGACGATGAATTTCGAATATTTTCAAAGTTTCTCGCGTGTGGCCCGATCGGACGATGAATTTCGAATATTTTCAAAGTTTCTCGCGCGTGGCCCGATCGGTCGAAGAATTTCGAATTTTTTCAAAGTTTTTCGCGTGTGGCCCGATCGACGGATGAGAAACATAAAATTTTACAAGTTTCTCGCGTATGGCCCGATCGGACGATCAATTTCGAATTTTTTCAAAGTTTCCCGCGTGTGGCCCGATCGGACGATGAATTTCGAATATTTTCAAAGTTTCTCGCGTGTGGACCGATCGACGGATGGGAAACATAAAATTTTACAAGTTTCTCGCGTGTGGCCCGATCGGACGATGAATTTCGAATATTTTCAAAGTTTTTCGCGTGTGGCCCGATCGACGGATGGGAAACATAAAATTTTACAAGTTTCTCGCGTGTGGCCCGATCGGACGATGAATTTCGAATATTTTCAAAGTTTTTCGCGTGTGGCCCGATCGGATGATGGGAAACATAAAATTTTCAAAGTTTCTCGCGTGTGGCCCGATCGGACGATGGGAAACATAAAATTTTACAAGTTTCTCGCGCGTGGCCCGATCGGACGATGAATTTCGAATTTTTTCAAAGTTTCTCGCGTGTGGCCCGATCGACGGATGGGAAACATAAAATTTTACAAGTTTCTCGCGTGTGGCCCGATCGGACGATGAATTTCGAATATTTTCAAAGTTTTTCGCGTGTGGCCCGATCGACGGATGGGAAACATAAAATTTTACAAGTTTCTCGCGCGTGGCCCGATCGGACGATGAATTTCGAATTTTTTCAAAGTTTCTCGCGTGTGGCCCGATCGACGGATGGGAAACATAAAATTTTACAAGTTGCTCGCGTGTGGCCCGATCGGACGATGAATTTCGAATATTTTCAAAGTTTCTCGCGCGTGGCCCGATCGGTCGAAGAATTTCGAATTTTTTCAAAGTTTTTCGCGTGTGGCCCGATCGACGGATGGGAAACATAAAATTTTTCAAGTTTCTCGCGTATGGCCCGATCGGACGATCAATTTCGAATTTTTTCAAAGTTTCTCGCGTGTGGCCCGATCGGACGATGAATTTCGAATATTTTCAAAGTTTCTCGCGTGTGGCCCGATCGGACGATGAATTTCGAATATTTTCAAAGTTTTTCGCGTGTGGCCCGATCGGATGATGGGAAACATAAAATTTTACAAGTTTCTCGCGCGTGGCCCGATCGGACGATGAATTTCGAATTTTTTCAAAGTTTCTCGCGTGTGGCCCGATCGACGGATGGGAAACATAAAATTTTACAAGTTTCTCGCGTGTGGCCCGATCGGACGATGAATTTCGAATATTTTCAAAGTTTCTCGCGTGTGGACCGATCGACGGATGGGAAACATAAAATTTTACAAGTTTCTCGCGTGTGGCCCGATCGGACGATGAATTTCGAATATTTTCAAAGTTTTTCGCGTGTGGCCCGATCGACGGATGGGAAACATAAAATTTTACAAGTTTCTCGCGTGTGGCCCGATCGGACGATGAATTTCGAATTTTTTCAAAGTTTCTCGCGTGTGGCCCGATCGGACGATGAATTTCGAATATTTTCAAAGTTTTTCGCGTGTGGCCCGATCGGACGATGAATTTCGAATATTTTCAAAGTTTTTCGCGTGTGGCCCGATCGACGGATGGGAAACATAAAATTTTACAAGTTTCTCGCGTGTGGCCCGATCGGACGATGAATTTCGAATATTTTCAAAGTTTTTCGCGTGTGGCCCGATCGACAAATGGGAAACATAAAATTTTTCAAGTTTCTCGCGTATGGCCCGATCGGACGATCAATTTCGAATTTTTTTAAAGTTTCTCGCGCGTGGCCCGATCGGACGATGAATTTCGAATATTTTCAAAGTTTTTCGCGTGTGGCCCGATCGGACGATGAATTTCGAATATTTTCAAAGTTTTTCGCGTGTGGCCCGATCGGATGATGGGAAACATAAAATTTTACAAGTTTCTCGCGCGTGGCCCGATCGGACGATGAATTTCGAATTTTTTCAAAGTTTCTCGCGTGTGGCCCGATCGACGGATGGGAAACATAAAATTTTACAAGTTTCTCGCGTGTGGCCCGATCGGACGATGAATTTCGAATATTTTCAAAGTTTTTCGCGTGTGGCCCGATCGACGGATGGGAAACATAAAATTTTACAAGTTTCTCGCGTGTGGCCCGATCGGACGATGAATTTCGAATATTTTCAAAGTTTTTCGCGTGTGGCCCGATCGACGGATGGGAAACATAAAATTTTACAAGTTTCTCGCGTATGGACCGATCGGACAATCAATTTCGAATTTTTTCAAAGTTTCCCGCGTGTGGCCCGATCGGACGATGAATTTCGAATATTTTCAAAGTTTCTCGCGTGTGGCCCGATCGGATGATGGGAAACATAAAATTTTACAAGTTTCTCGCGCGTGGCCCGATCGGACGATGAATTTCGAATATTTTCAAAGTTTTTCGCGTGTGGCCCGATCGGACGATGAATTTCGAATATTTTCAAAGTTTTTCGCGTGTGGCCCGATCGGATGATGGGAAACATAAAATTTTACAAGTTTCTCGCGCGTGGCCCGATCGGACGATGAATTTCGAATTTTTTCAAAGTTTCTCGCGTGTGGCCCGATCGACGGATGGGAAACATAAAATTTTACAAGTTTCTCGCGTGTGGCCCGATCGGACGATGAATTTCGAATATTTTCAAAGTTTTTCGCGTGTGGCCCGATCGACGGATGGGAAACATAAAATTTTACAAGTTTCTCGCGTATGGACCGATCGGACAATCAATTTCGAATTTTTTCAAAGTTTCCCGCGTGTGGCCCGATCGGACGATGAATTTCGAATATTTTCAAAGTTTCTCGCGTGTGGCCCGATCGGATGATGGGAAACATAAAATTTTACAAGTTTCTCGCGCGTGGCCCGATCGGACGATGAATTTCGAATATTTTCAAAGTTTTTCGCGTGTGGCCCGATCGGATGATGGGAAACATAACATTTTCAAAGTTTTTCGCGTGTGGCCCGATCGGACGATGAATTTCGAATATTTTCAAAGTTTTTCGCGTGTGGCCCGATCGGATGATGGGAAACATAAAATTTTACAAGTTTCTCGCGTGTGGCCCGATCGGACGATGAATTTCGAATATTTTCAAAGTTTTTCGCGTGTGGCCCGATCGACGGATGGGAAACATAAAATTTTTCAAGTTTCTCGCGTATGGCCCGATCGGACGATCAATTTCGAATTTTTTCAAAGTTTCTCGCGCGTGGCCCGATCGGACGATGAATTTCGAATATTTTCAAAGTTTTTCGCGTGTGGCCCGATCGACGGATGGGAAACATAAAATTTTACAAGTTTCTCGCGTATGGCCCGATCGGACAATCAATTTCGAATTTTTTCAAAGTTTCCCGCGTGTGGCCCGATCGGACGATGAATTTCGAATATTTTCAAAGTTTCTCGCGTGTGGACCGATCGACGGATGGGAAACATAAAATTTTACAAGTTTCTCGCGTGTGGCCCGATCGGACGATGAATTTCGAATATTTTCAAAGTTTTTCGCGTGTGGCCCGATCGACGGATGGGAAACATAAAATTTTACAAGTTTCTCGCGTGTGGCCCGATCGGACGATGAATTTCGAATTTTTTCAAAGTTTCTCGCGTGTGGCCCGATCGGACGATGAATTTCGAATATTTTCAAAGTTTTTCGCGTGTGGCCCGATCGGACGATGAATTTCGAATATTTTCAAAGTTTTTCGCGTGTGGCCCGATCGACGGATGGGAAACATAAAATTTTACAAGTTTCTCGCGTATGGACCGATCGGACAATCAATTTCGAATTTTTTCAAAGTTTCCCGCGTGTGGCCCGATCGGACGATGAATTTCGAATATTTTCAAAGTTTCTCGCGTGTGGCCCGATCGGATGATGGGAAACATAAAATTTTACAAGTTTCTCGCGCGTGGCCCGATCGGACGATGAATTTCGAATATTTTCAAAGTTTTTCGCGTGTGGCCCGATCGGACGATGAATTTCGAATATTTTCAAAGTTTTTCGCGTGTGGCCCGATCGGATGATGGGAAACATAAAATTTTACAAGTTTCTCGCGCGTGGCCCGATCGGACGATGAATTTCGAATTTTTTCAAAGTTTCTCGCGTGTGGCCCGATCGACGGATGGGAAACATAAAATTTTACAAGTTTCTCGCGTGTGGCCCGATCGGACGATGAATTTCGAATATTTTCAAAGTTTTTCGCGTGTGGCCCGATCGACGGATGGGAAACATAAAATTTTACAAGTTTCTCGCGTGTGGCCCGATCGGACGATGAATTTCGAATATTTTCAAAGTTTTTCGCGTGTGGCCCGATCGACGGATGGGAAACATAAAATTTTACAAGTTTCTCGCGTATGGACCGATCGGACAATCAATTTCGAATTTTTTCAAAGTTTCCCGCGTGTGGCCCGATCGGACGATGAATTTCGAATATTTTCAAAGTTTCTCGCGTGTGGCCCGATCGGATGATGGGAAACATAAAATTTTACAAGTTTCTCGCGCGTGGCCCGATCGGACGATGAATTTCGAATATTTTCAAAGTTTTTCGCGTGTGGCCCGATCGGATGATGGGAAACATAACATTTTACAAGTTTCTCGCGTGTGGCCCGATCGGACGATGAATTTCGAATATTTTCAAAGTTTTTCGCGTGTGGCCCGATCGGATGATGGGAAACATAAAATTTTACAAGTTTCTCGCGCGTGGCCCGATCGGACGATGAATTTCGAATTTTTTCAAAGTTTCTCGCGTGTGGCCCGATCGACGGATGGGAAACATAAAATTTTACAAGTTTCTCGCGTGTGGCCCGATCGGACGATGAATTTCGAATATTTTCAAAGTTTTTCGCGTGTGGCCCGATCGACGGATGGGAAACATAAAATTTTTCAAGTTTCTCGCGTATGGCCCGATCGGACGATCAATTTCGAATTTTTTCAAAGTTTCTCGCGCGTGGCCCGATCGGACGATGAATTTCGAATATTTTCAAAGTTTTTCGCGTGTGGCCCGATCGACGGATGGGAAACATAAAATTTTACAAGTTTCTCGCGTATGGCCCGATCGGACAATCAATTTCGAATTTTTTCAAAGTTTCCCGCGTGTGGCCCGATCGGACGATGAATTTCGAATATTTTCAAAGTTTCTCGCGTGTGGACCGATCGACGGATGGGAAACATAAAATTTTACAAGTTTCTCGCGTGTGGCCCGATCGGACGATGAATTTCGAATATTTTCAAAGTTTTTCGCGTGTGGCCCGATCGACGGATGGGAAACATAAAATTTTACAAGTTTCTCGCGTGTGGCCCGATCGGACGATGAATTTCGAATTTTTTCAAAGTTTCTCGCGTGTGGCCCGATCGGACGATGAATTTCGAATATTTTCAAAGTTTTTCGCGTGTGGCCCGATCGGACGATGAATTTCGAATATTTTCAAAGTTTTTCGCGTGTGGCCCGATCGGATGATGGGAAACATAAAATTTTACAAGTTTCTCGCGCGTGGCCCGATCGGACGATGAATTTCGAATTTTTTCAAAGTTTCTCGCGTGTGGCCCGATCGACGGATGGGAAACATAAAATTTTACAAGTTTCTCGCGTGTGGCCCGATCGGACGATGAATTTCGAATATTTTCAAAGTTTTTCGCGTGTGGCCCGATCGACGGATGGGAAACATAAAATTTTACAAGTTTCTCGCGTATGGCCCGATCGGACAATCAATTTCGAATTTTTTCAAAGTTTCCCGCGTGTGGCCCGATCGGACGATGAATTTCGAATATTTTCAAAGTTTCTCGCGTGTGGACCGATCGACGGATGGGAAACATAAAATTTTACAAGTTTCTCGCGTGTGGCCCGATCGGACGATGAATTTCGAATATTTTCAAAGTTTTTCGCGTGTGGCCCGATCGACGGATGGGAAACATAAAATTTTACAAGTTTCTCGCGTGTGGCCCGATCGGACGATGAATTTCGAATTTTTTCAAAGTTTCTCGCGTGTGGCCCGATCGGACGATGAATTTCGAATATTTTCAAAGTTTTTCGCGTGTGGCCCGATCGGACGATGAATTTCGAATATTTTCAAAGTTTTTCGCGTGTGGCCCGATCGGATGATGGGAAACATAAAATTTTACAAGTTTCTCGCGCGTGGCCCGATCGGACGATGAATTTCGAATTTTTTCAAAGTTTCTCGCGTGTGGCCCGATCGACGGATGGGAAACATAAAATTTTACAAGTTTCTCGCGTGTGGCCCGATCGGACGATGAATTTCGAATATTTTCAAAGTTTTTCGCGTGTGGCCCGATCGACGGATGGGAAACATAAAATTTTACAAGTTTCTCGCGTATGGCCCGATCGGACAATCAATTTCGAATTTTTTCAAAGTTTCCCGCGTGTGGCCCGATCGGACGATGAATTTCGAATATTTTCAAAGTTTCTCGCGTGTGGCCCGATCGGATGATGGGAAACATAAAATTTTACAAGTTTCTCGCGCGTGGCCCGATCGGACGATGAATTTCGAATATTTTCAAAGTTTTTCACGTGTGGCCCGATCGGATGATGGGAAACATAACATTTTACAAGTTTCTCGCGTGTGGCCCGAACGGACGATGAATTTCGAATATTTTCAAAGTTTTTCGCGTGTGGCCCGATCGACGGATGGGAAACATAAAATTTTACAAGTTTCTCGCGTGTGGCCCGATCCGACGATGAATTTCGAATATTTTCAAAGTTTCTCGCGTGTGGCCCGATCGGACGATGGGAAACATAAAATTTTACAAGTTTCTCGCGTGTGGCCCGATCCGACGATGAATTTCGAATATTTTCAAAGTTTCTCGCGTGTGGCCCGATCGACGGATGGGAAACATAAAATTTTACAAGTTTCTCGCGTGTGGCCCGATCGGACGATGAATTTCGAATATTTTCAAAGTTTTTCGCGTGTGGCCCGATCGGATGATGGGAAACATAAAATTTTACAAGTTTCTCGCGTGTGGCCCGATCCGACGATGAATTTCGAATATTTTCAAAGTTTCTCGCGTGTGGCCCGATCCGACGATGAATTTCGAATATTTTCAAAGTTTCTCGCGTGTGGCCCGATCGGACGATGGGAAACATAAAATTTTTCAAGTTTCTCGCGTATGGCCCGATCGGACGATCAATTTCGAATTTTTTCGAAGTTTCTCGCGTGTGGCCCGATCGGACGATGAATTTCGAATATTTTCAAAGTTTCTCGCGTGTGGCCCGATCGGACGATGAATTTCGAATATTTTCAAAGTTTCTCGCGCGTGGCCCGATCGGTCGAAGAATTTCGAATTTTTTCAAAGTTTTTCGCGTGTGGCCCGATCGACGGATGAGAAACATAAAATTTTACAAGTTTCTCGCGTATGGCCCGATCGGACGATCAATTTCGAATTTTTTCAAAGTTTCCCGCGTGTGGCCCGATCGGACGATGAATTTCGAATATTTTCAAAGTTTCTCGCGTGTGGACCGATCGACGGATGGGAAACATAAAATTTTACAAGTTTCTCGCGTGTGGCCCGATCGGACGATCAATTTCGAATATTTTCAAAGTTTTTCGCGTGTGGCCCGATCGACGGATGGGAAACATAAAATTTTACAAGTTTCTCGCGTGTGGCCCGATCGGACGATGAATTTCGAATATTTTCAAAGTTTTTCGCGTGTGGCCCGATCGGATGATGGGAAACATAAAATTTTCAAAGTTTCTCGCGTGTGGCCCGATCGGACGATGGGAAACATAAAATTTTACAAGTTTCTCGCGCGTGGCCCGATCGGACGATGAATTTCGAATTTTTTCAAAGTTTCTCGCGTGTGGCCCGATCGACGGATGGGAAACATAAAATTTTACAAGTTTCTCGCGTGTGGCCCGATCGGACGATGAATTTCGAATATTTTCAAAGTTTTTCGCGTGTGGCCCGATCGACGGATGGGAAACATAAAATTTTACAAGTTGCTCGCGTGTGGCCCGATCGGACGATGAATTTCGAATATTTTCAAAGTTTCTCGCGCGTGGCCCGATCGGTCGAAGAATTTCGAATTTTTTCAAAGTTTTTCGCGTGTGGCCCGATCGACGGATGGGAAACATAAAATTTTTCAAGTTTCTCGCGTATGGCCCGATCGGACGATCAATTTCGAATTTTTTCAAAGTTTCTCGCGTGTGGCCCGATCGACGGATGGGAAACATAAAATTTTACAAGTTTCTCGCGTGTGGCCCGATCGGACGATGAATTTCGAATATTTTCAAAGTTTTTCGCGTGTGGCCCGATCGGATGATGGGAAACATAACATTTTACAAGTTTCTCGCGTGTGGCCCGATCGGACGATGAATTTCGAATATTTTCAAAGTTTTTCGCGTGTGGCCCGATCGACGGATGGGAAACATAAAATTTTACAAGTTTCTCGCGTGTGGCCCGATCCGACGATGAATTTCGAATATTTTCAAAGTTTCTCGCGTGTGGCCCGATCGGACGATGGGAAACATAAAATTTTACAAGTTTCTCGCGTGTGGCCCGATCCGACGATGAATTTCGAATATTTTCAAAGTTTCTCGCGTGTGGCCCGATCGACGGATGGGAAACATAAAATTTTACAAGTTTCTCGCGTGTGGCCCGATCGGACGATGAATTTCGAATATTTTCAAAGTTTTTCGCGTGTGGCCCGATCGGATGATGGGAAACATAAAATTTTACAAGTTTCTCGCGTGTGGCCCGATCCGACGATGAATTTCGAATATTTTCAAAGTTTCTCGCGTGTGGCCCGATCGGACGATGGGAAACATAAAATTTTTCAAGTTTCTCGCGTATGGCCCGATCGGACGATCAATTTCGAATTTTTTCGAAGTTTCTCGCGTGTGGCCCGATCGGACGATGAATTTCGAATATTTTCAAAGTTTCTCGCGTGTGGCCCGATCGGACGATGAATTTCGAATATTTTCAAAGTTTCTCGCGCGTGGCCCGATCGGTCGAAGAATTTCGAATTTTTTCAAAGTTTTTCGCGTGTGGCCCGATCGACGGATGAGAAACATAAAATTTTACAAGTTTCTCGCGTATGGCCCGATCGGACGATCAATTTCGAATTTTTTCAAAGTTTCCCGCGTGTGGCCCGATCGGACGATGAATTTCGAATATTTTCAAAGTTTCTCGCGTGTGGACCGATCGACGGATGGGAAACATAAAATTTTACAAGTTTCTCGCGTGTGGCCCGATCGGACGATGAATTTCGAATATTTTCAAAGTTTTTCGCGTGTGGCCCGATCGACGGATGGGAAACATAAAATTTTACAAGTTTCTCGCGTGTGGCCCGATCGGACGATGAATTTCGAATATTTTCAAAGTTTTTCGCGTGTGGCCCGATCGGATGATGGGAAACATAAAATTTTCAAAGTTTCTCGCGTGTGGCCCGATCGGACGATGGGAAACATAAAATTTTACAAGTTTCTCGCGCGTGGCCCGATCGGACGATGAATTTCGAATTTTTTCAAAGTTTCTCGCGTGTGGCCCGATCGACGGATGGGAAACATAAAATTTTACAAGTTTCTCGCGTGTGGCCCGATCGGACGATGAATTTCGAATATTTTCAAAGTTTTTCGCGTGTGGCCCGATCGACGGATGGGAAACATAAAATTTTACAAGTTTCTCGCGCGTGGCCCGATCGGACGATGAATTTCGAATTTTTTCAAAGTTTCTCGCGTGTGGCCCGATCGACGGATGGGAAACATAAAATTTTACAAGTTGCTCGCGTGTGGCCCGATCGGACGATGAATTTCGAATATTTTCAAAGTTTCTCGCGCGTGGCCCGATCGGTCGAAGAATTTCGAATTTTTTCAAAGTTTTTCGCGTGTGGCCCGATCGACGGATGGGAAACATAAAATTTTTCAAGTTTCTCGCGTATGGCCCGATCGGACGATCAATTTCGAATTTTTTCAAAGTTTCTCGCGTGTGGCCCGATCGGACGATGAATTTCGAATATTTTCAAAGTTTCTCGCGTGTGGCCCGATCGGACGATGAATTTCGAATATTTTCAAAGTTTTTCGCGTGTGGCCCGATCGGATGATGGGAAACATAAAATTTTACAAGTTTCTCGCGCGTGGCCCGATCGGACGATGAATTTCGAATTTTTTCAAAGTTTCTCGCGTGTGGCCCGATCGACGGATGGGAAACATAAAATTTTACAAGTTTCTCGCGTGTGGCCCGATCGGACGATGAATTTCGAATATTTTCAAAGTTTCTCGCGTGTGGACCGATCGACGGATGGGAAACATAAAATTTTACAAGTTTCTCGCGTGTGGCCCGATCGGACGATGAATTTCGAATATTTTCAAACTTTTTCGCGTGTGGCCCGATCGACGGATGGGAAACATAAAATTTTACAAGTTTCTCGCGTGTGGCCCGATCGGACGATGAATTTCGAATTTTTTCAAAGTTTCTCGCGTGTGGCCCGATCGGACGATGAATTTCGAATATTTTCAAAGTTTTTCGCGTGTGGCCCGATCGGACGATGAATTTCGAATATTTTCAAAGTTTTTCGCGTGTGGCCCGATCGACGGATGGGAAACATAAAATTTTACAAGTTTCTCGCGTGTGGCCCGATCGGACGATGAATTTCGAATATTTTCAAAGTTTTTCGCGTGTGGCCCGATCGACAAATGGGAAACATAAAATTTTTCAAGTTTCTCGCGTATGGCCCGATCGGACGATCAATTTCGAATTTTTTTAAAGTTTCTCGCGCGTGGCCCGATCGGACGATGAATTTCGAATATTTTCAAAGTTTTTCGCGTGTGGCCCGATCGGACGATGAATTTCGAATATTTTCAAAGTTTTTCGCGTGTGGCCCGATCGGATGATGGGAAACATAAAATTTTACAAGTTTCTCGCGCGTGGCCCGATCGGACGATGAATTTCGAATTTTTTCAAAGTTTCTCGCGTGTGGCCCGATCGACGGATGGGAAACATAAAATTTTACAAGTTTCTCGCGTGTGGCCCGATCGGACGATGAATTTCGAATATTTTCAAAGTTTTTCGCGTGTGGCCCGATCGACGGATGGGAAACATAAAATTTTACAAGTTTCTCGCGTGTGGCCCGATCGGACGATGAATTTCGAATATTTTCAAAGTTTTTCGCGTGTGGCCCGATCGACGGATGGGAAACATAAAATTTTACAAGTTTCTCGCGTATGGACCGATCGGACAATCAATTTCGAATTTTTTCAAAGTTTCCCGCGTGTGGCCCGATCGGACGATGAATTTCGAATATTTTCAAAGTTTCTCGCGTGTGGCCCGATCGGATGATGGGAAACATAAAATTTTACAAGTTTCTCGCGCGTGGCCCGATCGGACGATGAATTTCGAATATTTTCAAAGTTTTTCGCGTGTGGCCCGATCGGACGATGAATTTCGAATATTTTCAAAGTTTTTCGCGTGTGGCCCGATCGGATGATGGGAAACATAAAATTTTACAAGTTTCTCGCGCGTGGCCCGATCGGACGATGAATTTCGAATTTTTTCAAAGTTTCTCGCGTGTGGCCCGATCGACGGATGGGAAACATAAAATTTTACAAGTTTCTCGCGTGTGGCCCGATCGGACGATGAATTTCGAATATTTTCAAAGTTTTTCGCGTGTGGCCCGATCGACGGATGGGAAACATAAAATTTTACAAGTTTCTCGCGTGTGGCCCGATCGGACGATGAATTTCGAATATTTTCAAAGTTTTTCGCGTGTGGCCCGATCGACGGATGGGAAACATAAAATTTTACAAGTTTCTCGCGTATGGACCGATCGGACAATCAATTTCGAATTTTTTCAAAGTTTCCCGCGTGTGGCCCGATCGGACGATGAATTTCGAATATTTTCAAAGTTTCTCGCGTGTGGCCCGATCGGATGATGGGAAACATAAAATTTTACAAGTTTCTCGCGCGTGGCCCGATCGGACGATGAATTTCGAATATTTTCAAAGTTTTTCGCGTGTGGCCCGATCGGATGATGGGAAACATAACATTTTCAAAGTTTTTCGCGTGTGGCCCGATCGGACGATGAATTTCGAATATTTTCAAAGTTTTTCGCGTGTGGCCCGATCGGATGATGGGAAACATAAAATTTTACAAGTTTCTCGCGTGTGGCCCGATCGGACGATGAATTTCGAATATTTTCAAAGTTTTTCGCGTGTGGCCCGATCGACGGATGGGAAACATAAAATTTTTCAAGTTTCTCGCGTATGGCCCGATCGGACGATCAATTTCGAATTTTTTCAAAGTTTCTCGCGCGTGGCCCGATCGGACGATGAATTTCGAATATTTTCAAAGTTTTTCGCGTGTGGCCCGATCGACGGATGGGAAACATAAAATTTTACAAGTTTCTCGCGTATGGCCCGATCGGACAATCAATTTCGAATTTTTTCAAAGTTTCCCGCGTGTGGCCCGATCGGACGATGAATTTCGAATATTTTCAAAGTTTCTCGCGTGTGGACCGATCGACGGATGGGAAACATAAAATTTTACAAGTTTCTCGCGTGTGGCCCGATCGGACGATGAATTTCGAATATTTTCAAAGTTTTTCGCGTGTGGCCCGATCGACGGATGGGAAACATAAAATTTTACAAGTTTCTCGCGTGTGGCCCGATCGGACGATGAATTTCGAATTTTTTCAAAGTTTCTCGCGTGTGGCCCGATCGGACGATGAATTTCGAATATTTTCAAAGTTTTTCGCGTGTGGCCCGATCGGACGATGAATTTCGAATATTTTCAAAGTTTTTCGCGTGTGGCCCGATCGACGGATGGGAAACATAAAATTTTACAAGTTTCTCGCGTGTGGCCCGATCGGACGATGAATTTCGAATATTTTCAAAGTTTTTCGCGTGTGGCCCGATCGACGGATGGGAAACATAAAATTTTACAAGTTTCTCGCGTATGGACCGATCGGACAATCAATTTCGAATTTTTTCAAAGTTTCCCGCGTGTGGCCCGATCGGACGATGAATTTCGAATATTTTCAAAGTTTCTCGCGTGTGGCCCGATCGGATGATGGGAAACATAAAATTTTACAAGTTTCTCGCGCGTGGCCCGATCGGACGATGAATTTCGAATATTTTCAAAGTTTTTCGCGTGTGGCCCGATCGGACGATGAATTTCGAATATTTTCAAAGTTTTTCGCGTGTGGCCCGATCGGATGATGGGAAACATAAAATTTTACAAGTTTCTCGCGCGTGGCCCGATCGGACGATGAATTTCGAATTTTTTCAAAGTTTCTCGCGTGTGGCCCGATCGACGGATGGGAAACATAAAATTTTACAAGTTTCTCGCGTGTGGCCCGATCGGACGATGAATTTCGAATATTTTCAAAGTTTTTCGCGTGTGGCCCGATCGACGGATGGGAAACATAAAATTTTACAAGTTTCTCGCGTGTGGCCCGATCGGACGATGAATTTCGAATATTTTCAAAGTTTTTCGCGTGTGGCCCGATCGACGGATGGGAAACATAAAATTTTACAAGTTTCTCGCGTATGGACCGATCGGACAATCAATTTCGAATTTTTTCAAAGTTTCCCGCGTGTGGCCCGATCGGACGATGAATTTCGAATATTTTCAAAGTTTCTCGCGTGTGGCCCGATCGGATGATGGGAAACATAAAATTTTACAAGTTTCTCGCGCGTGGCCCGATCGGACGATGAATTTCGAATATTTTCAAAGTTTTTCGCGTGTGGCCCGATCGGATGATGGGAAACATAACATTTTACAAGTTTCTCGCGTGTGGCCCGATCGGACGATGAATTTCGAATATTTTCAAAGTTTTTCGCGTGTGGCCCGATCGGATGATGGGAAACATAAAATTTTACAAGTTTCTCGCGCGTGGCCCGATCGGACGATGAATTTCGAATTTTTTCAAAGTTTCTCGCGTGTGGCCCGATCGACGGATGGGAAACATAAAATTTTACAAGTTTCTCGCGTGTGGCCCGATCGGACGATGAATTTCGAATATTTTCAAAGTTTTTCGCGTGTGGCCCGATCGACGGATGGGAAACATAAAATTTTTCAAGTTTCTCGCGTATGGCCCGATCGGACGATCAATTTCGAATTTTTTCAAAGTTTCTCGCGCGTGGCCCGATCGGACGATGAATTTCGAATATTTTCAAAGTTTTTCGCGTGTGGCCCGATCGACGGATGGGAAACATAAAATTTTACAAGTTTCTCGCGTATGGCCCGATCGGACAATCAATTTCGAATTTTTTCAAAGTTTCCCGCGTGTGGCCCGATCGGACGATGAATTTCGAATATTTTCAAAGTTTCTCGCGTGTGGACCGATCGACGGATGGGAAACATAAAATTTTACAAGTTTCTCGCGTGTGGCCCGATCGGACGATGAATTTCGAATATTTTCAAAGTTTTTCGCGTGTGGCCCGATCGACGGATGGGAAACATAAAATTTTACAAGTTTCTCGCGTGTGGCCCGATCGGACGATGAATTTCGAATTTTTTCAAAGTTTCTCGCGTGTGGCCCGATCGGACGATGAATTTCGAATATTTTCAAAGTTTTTCGCGTGTGGCCCGATCGGACGATGAATTTCGAATATTTTCAAAGTTTTTCGCGTGTGGCCCGATCGGATGATGGGAAACATAAAATTTTACAAGTTTCTCGCGCGTGGCCCGATCGGACGATGAATTTCGAATTTTTTCAAAGTTTCTCGCGTGTGGCCCGATCGACGGATGGGAAACATAAAATTTTACAAGTTTCTCGCGTGTGGCCCGATCGGACGATGAATTTCGAATATTTTCAAAGTTTTTCGCGTGTGGCCCGATCGACGGATGGGAAACATAAAATTTTACAAGTTTCTCGCGTATGGCCCGATCGGACAATCAATTTCGAATTTTTTCAAAGTTTCCCGCGTGTGGCCCGATCGGACGATGAATTTCGAATATTTTCAAAGTTTCTCGCGTGTGGACCGATCGACGGATGGGAAACATAAAATTTTACAAGTTTCTCGCGTGTGGCCCGATCGGACGATGAATTTCGAATATTTTCAAAGTTTTTCGCGTGTGGCCCGATCGACGGATGGGAAACATAAAATTTTACAAGTTTCTCGCGTGTGGCCCGATCGGACGATGAATTTCGAATTTTTTCAAAGTTTCTCGCGTGTGGCCCGATCGGACGATGAATTTCGAATATTTTCAAAGTTTTTCGCGTGTGGCCCGATCGGACGATGAATTTCGAATATTTTCAAAGTTTTTCGCGTGTGGCCCGATCGGATGATGGGAAACATAAAATTTTACAAGTTTCTCGCGCGTGGCCCGATCGGACGATGAATTTCGAATTTTTTCAAAGTTTCTCGCGTGTGGCCCGATCGACGGATGGGAAACATAAAATTTTACAAGTTTCTCGCGTGTGGCCCGATCGGACGATGAATTTCGAATATTTTCAAAGTTTTTCGCGTGTGGCCCGATCGACGGATGGGAAACATAAAATTTTACAAGTTTCTCGCGTATGGCCCGATCGGACAATCAATTTCGAATTTTTTCAAAGTTTCCCGCGTGTGGCCCGATCGGACGATGAATTTCGAATATTTTCAAAGTTTCTCGCGTGTGGCCCGATCGGATGATGGGAAACATAAAATTTTACAAGTTTCTCGCGCGTGGCCCGATCGGACGATGAATTTCGAATATTTTCAAAGTTTTTCACGTGTGGCCCGATCGGATGATGGGAAACATAACATTTTACAAGTTTCTCGCGTGTGGCCCGAACGGACGATGAATTTCGAATATTTTCAAAGTTTTTCGCGTGTGGCCCGATCGACGGATGGGAAACATAAAATTTTACAAGTTTCTCGCGTGTGGCCCGATCCGACGATGAATTTCGAATATTTTCAAAGTTTCTCGCGTGTGGCCCGATCGGACGATGGGAAACATAAAATTTTACAAGTTTCTCGCGTGTGGCCCGATCCGACGATGAATTTCGAATATTTTCAAAGTTTCTCGCGTGTGGCCCGATCGACGGATGGGAAACATAAAATTTTACAAGTTTCTCGCGTGTGGCCCGATCGGACGATGAATTTCGAATATTTTCAAAGTTTTTCGCGTGTGGCCCGATCGGATGATGGGAAACATAAAATTTTACAAGTTTCTCGCGTGTGGCCCGATCCGACGATGAATTTCGAATATTTTCAAAGTTTCTCGCGTGTGGCCCGATCCGACGATGAATTTCGAATATTTTCAAAGTTTCTCGCGTGTGGCCCGATCGGACGATGGGAAACATAAAATTTTTCAAGTTTCTCGCGTATGGCCCGATCGGACGATCAATTTCGAATTTTTTCGAAGTTTCTCGCGTGTGGCCCGATCGGACGATGAATTTCGAATATTTTCAAAGTTTCTCGCGTGTGGCCCGATCGGACGATGAATTTCGAATATTTTCAAAGTTTCTCGCGCGTGGCCCGATCGGTCGAAGAATTTCGAATTTTTTCAAAGTTTTTCGCGTGTGGCCCGATCGACGGATGAGAAACATAAAATTTTACAAGTTTCTCGCGTATGGCCCGATCGGACGATCAATTTCGAATTTTTTCAAAGTTTCCCGCGTGTGGCCCGATCGGACGATGAATTTCGAATATTTTCAAAGTTTCTCGCGTGTGGACCGATCGACGGATGGGAAACATAAAATTTTACAAGTTTCTCGCGTGTGGCCCGATCGGACGATCAATTTCGAATATTTTCAAAGTTTTTCGCGTGTGGCCCGATCGACGGATGGGAAACATAAAATTTTACAAGTTTCTCGCGTGTGGCCCGATCGGACGATGAATTTCGAATATTTTCAAAGTTTTTCGCGTGTGGCCCGATCGGATGATGGGAAACATAAAATTTTCAAAGTTTCTCGCGTGTGGCCCGATCGGACGATGGGAAACATAAAATTTTACAAGTTTCTCGCGCGTGGCCCGATCGGACGATGAATTTCGAATTTTTTCAAAGTTTCTCGCGTGTGGCCCGATCGACGGATGGGAAACATAAAATTTTACAAGTTTCTCGCGTGTGGCCCGATCGGACGATGAATTTCGAATATTTTCAAAGTTTTTCGCGTGTGGCCCGATCGACGGATGGGAAACATAAAATTTTACAAGTTGCTCGCGTGTGGCCCGATCGGACGATGAATTTCGAATATTTTCAAAGTTTCTCGCGCGTGGCCCGATCGGTCGAAGAATTTCGAATTTTTTCAAAGTTTTTCGCGTGTGGCCCGATCGACGGATGGGAAACATAAAATTTTTCAAGTTTCTCGCGTATGGCCCGATCGGACGATCAATTTCGAATTTTTTCAAAGTTTCTCGCGTGTGGCCCGATCGACGGATGGGAAACATAAAATTTTACAAGTTTCTCGCGTGTGGCCCGATCGGACGATGAATTTCGAATATTTTCAAAGTTTTTCGCGTGTGGCCCGATCGGATGATGGGAAACATAACATTTTACAAGTTTCTCGCGTGTGGCCCGATCGGACGATGAATTTCGAATATTTTCAAAGTTTTTCGCGTGTGGCCCGATCGACGGATGGGAAACATAAAATTTTACAAGTTTCTCGCGTGTGGCCCGATCCGACGATGAATTTCGAATATTTTCAAAGTTTCTCGCGTGTGGCCCGATCGGACGATGGGAAACATAAAATTTTACAAGTTTCTCGCGTGTGGCCCGATCCGACGATGAATTTCGAATATTTTCAAAGTTTCTCGCGTGTGGCCCGATCGACGGATGGGAAACATAAAATTTTACAAGTTTCTCGCGTGTGGCCCGATCGGACGATGAATTTCGAATATTTTCAAAGTTTTTCGCGTGTGGCCCGATCGGATGATGGGAAACATAAAATTTTACAAGTTTCTCGCGTGTGGCCCGATCCGACGATGAATTTCGAATATTTTCAAAGTTTCTCGCGTGTGGCCCGATCGGACGATGGGAAACATAAAATTTTTCAAGTTTCTCGCGTATGGCCCGATCGGACGATCAATTTCGAATTTTTTCGAAGTTTCTCGCGTGTGGCCCGATCGGACGATGAATTTCGAATATTTTCAAAGTTTCTCGCGTGTGGCCCGATCGGACGATGAATTTCGAATATTTTCAAAGTTTCTCGCGCGTGGCCCGATCGGTCGAAGAATTTCGAATTTTTTCAAAGTTTTTCGCGTGTGGCCCGATCGACGGATGAGAAACATAAAATTTTACAAGTTTCTCGCGTATGGCCCGATCGGACGATCAATTTCGAATTTTTTCAAAGTTTCCCGCGTGTGGCCCGATCGGACGATGAATTTCGAATATTTTCAAAGTTTCTCGCGTGTGGACCGATCGACGGATGGGAAACATAAAATTTTACAAGTTTCTCGCGTGTGGCCCGATCGGACGATGAATTTCGAATATTTTCAAAGTTTTTCGCGTGTGGCCCGATCGACGGATGGGAAACATAAAATTTTACAAGTTTCTCGCGTGTGGCCCGATCGGACGATGAATTTCGAATATTTTCAAAGTTTTTCGCGTGTGGCCCGATCGGATGATGGGAAACATAAAATTTTCAAAGTTTCTCGCGTGTGGCCCGATCGGACGATGGGAAACATAAAATTTTACAAGTTTCTCGCGCGTGGCCCGATCGGACGATGAATTTCGAATTTTTTCAAAGTTTCTCGCGTGTGGCCCGATCGACGGATGGGAAACATAAAATTTTACAAGTTTCTCGCGTGTGGCCCGATCGGACGATGAATTTCGAATATTTTCAAAGTTTTTCGCGTGTGGCCCGATCGACGGATGGGAAACATAAAATTTTACAAGTTTCTCGCGCGTGGCCCGATCGGACGATGAATTTCGAATTTTTTCAAAGTTTCTCGCGTGTGGCCCGATCGACGGATGGGAAACATAAAATTTTACAAGTTGCTCGCGTGTGGCCCGATCGGACGATGAATTTCGAATATTTTCAAAGTTTCTCGCGTGTGGCCCGATCGGACGATGAATTTCGAATATTTTCAAACTTTTTCGCGTGTGGCCCGATCGACGGATGGGAAACATAAAATTTTACAAGTTTCTCGCGTGTGGCCCGATCGGACGATGAATTTCGAATTTTTTCAAAGTTTCTCGCGTGTGGCCCGATCGGACGATGAATTTCGAATATTTTCAAAGTTTTTCGCGTGTGGCCCGATCGGACGATGAATTTCGAATATTTTCAAAGTTTTTCGCGTGTGGCCCGATCGACGGATGGGAAACATAAAATTTTACAAGTTTCTCGCGTGTGGCCCGATCGGACGATGAATTTCGAATATTTTCAAAGTTTTTCGCGTGTGGCCCGATCGACAAATGGGAAACATAAAATTTTTCAAGTTTCTCGCGTATGGCCCGATCGGACGATCAATTTCGAATTTTTTTAAAGTTTCTCGCGCGTGGCCCGATCGGACGATGAATTTCGAATATTTTCAAAGTTTTTCGCGTGTGGCCCGATCGGACGATGAATTTCGAATATTTTCAAAGTTTTTCGCGTGTGGCCCGATCGGATGATGGGAAACATAAAATTTTACAAGTTTCTCGCGCGTGGCCCGATCGGACGATGAATTTCGAATTTTTTCAAAGTTTCTCGCGTGTGGCCCGATCGACGGATGGGAAACATAAAATTTTACAAGTTTCTCGCGTGTGGCCCGATCGGACGATGAATTTCGAATATTTTCAAAGTTTTTCGCGTGTGGCCCGATCGACGGATGGGAAACATAAAATTTTACAAGTTTCTCGCGTGTGGCCCGATCGGACGATGAATTTCGAATATTTTCAAAGTTTTTCGCGTGTGGCCCGATCGACGGATGGGAAACATAAAATTTTACAAGTTTCTCGCGTATGGACCGATCGGACAATCAATTTCGAATTTTTTCAAAGTTTCCCGCGTGTGGCCCGATCGGACGATGAATTTCGAATATTTTCAAAGTTTCTCGCGTGTGGCCCGATCGGATGATGGGAAACATAAAATTTTACAAGTTTCTCGCGCGTGGCCCGATCGGACGATGAATTTCGAATATTTTCAAAGTTTTTCGCGTGTGGCCCGATCGGACGATGAATTTCGAATATTTTCAAAGTTTTTCGCGTGTGGCCCGATCGGATGATGGGAAACATAAAATTTTACAAGTTTCTCGCGCGTGGCCCGATCGGACGATGAATTTCGAATTTTTTCAAAGTTTCTCGCGTGTGGCCCGATCGACGGATGGGAAACATAAAATTTTACAAGTTTCTCGCGTGTGGCCCGATCGGACGATGAATTTCGAATATTTTCAAAGTTTTTCGCGTGTGGCCCGATCGACGGATGGGAAACATAAAATTTTACAAGTTTCTCGCGTGTGGCCCGATCGGACGATGAATTTCGAATATTTTCAAAGTTTTTCGCGTGTGGCCCGATCGACGGATGGGAAACATAAAATTTTACAAGTTTCTCGCGTATGGACCGATCGGACAATCAATTTCGAATTTTTTCAAAGTTTCCCGCGTGTGGCCCGATCGGACGATGAATTTCGAATATTTTCAAAGTTTCTCGCGTGTGGCCCGATCGGATGATGGGAAACATAAAATTTTACAAGTTTCTCGCGCGTGGCCCGATCGGACGATGAATTTCGAATATTTTCAAAGTTTTTCGCGTGTGGCCCGATCGGATGATGGGAAACATAACATTTTCAAAGTTTTTCGCGTGTGGCCCGATCGGACGATGAATTTCGAATATTTTCAAAGTTTTTCGCGTGTGGCCCGATCGGATGATGGGAAACATAAAATTTTACAAGTTTCTCGCGTGTGGCCCGATCGGACGATGAATTTCGAATATTTTCAAAGTTTTTCGCGTGTGGCCCGATCGACGGATGGGAAACATAAAATTTTTCAAGTTTCTCGCGTATGGCCCGATCGGACGATCAATTTCGAATTTTTTCAAAGTTTCTCGCGCGTGGCCCGATCGGACGATGAATTTCGAATATTTTCAAAGTTTTTCGCGTGTGGCCCGATCGACGGATGGGAAACATAAAATTTTACAAGTTTCTCGCGTATGGCCCGATCGGACAATCAATTTCGAATTTTTTCAAAGTTTCCCGCGTGTGGCCCGATCGGACGATGAATTTCGAATATTTTCAAAGTTTCTCGCGTGTGGACCGATCGACGGATGGGAAACATAAAATTTTACAAGTTTCTCGCGTGTGGCCCGATCGGACGATGAATTTCGAATATTTTCAAAGTTTTTCGCGTGTGGCCCGATCGACGGATGGGAAACATAAAATTTTACAAGTTTCTCGCGTGTGGCCCGATCGGACGATGAATTTCGAATTTTTTCAAAGTTTCTCGCGTGTGGCCCGATCGGACGATGAATTTCGAATATTTTCAAAGTTTTTCGCGTGTGGCCCGATCGGACGATGAATTTCGAATATTTTCAAAGTTTTTCGCGTGTGGCCCGATCGACGGATGGGAAACATAAAATTTTACAAGTTTCTCGCGTGTGGCCCGATCGGACGATGAATTTCGAATATTTTCAAAGTTTTTCGCGTGTGGCCCGATCGACGGATGGGAAACATAAAATTTTACAAGTTTCTCGCGTATGGACCGATCGGACAATCAATTTCGAATTTTTTCAAAGTTTCCCGCGTGTGGCCCGATCGGACGATGAATTTCGAATATTTTCAAAGTTTCTCGCGTGTGGCCCGATCGGATGATGGGAAACATAAAATTTTACAAGTTTCTCGCGCGTGGCCCGATCGGACGATGAATTTCGAATATTTTCAAAGTTTTTCGCGTGTGGCCCGATCGGACGATGAATTTCGAATATTTTCAAAGTTTTTCGCGTGTGGCCCGATCGGATGATGGGAAACATAAAATTTTACAAGTTTCTCGCGCGTGGCCCGATCGGACGATGAATTTCGAATTTTTTCAAAGTTTCTCGCGTGTGGCCCGATCGACGGATGGGAAACATAAAATTTTACAAGTTTCTCGCGTGTGGCCCGATCGGACGATGAATTTCGAATATTTTCAAAGTTTTTCGCGTGTGGCCCGATCGACGGATGGGAAACATAAAATTTTACAAGTTTCTCGCGTGTGGCCCGATCGGACGATGAATTTCGAATATTTTCAAAGTTTTTCGCGTGTGGCCCGATCGACGGATGGGAAACATAAAATTTTACAAGTTTCTCGCGTATGGACCGATCGGACAATCAATTTCGAATTTTTTCAAAGTTTCCCGCGTGTGGCCCGATCGGACGATGAATTTCGAATATTTTCAAAGTTTCTCGCGTGTGGCCCGATCGGATGATGGGAAACATAAAATTTTACAAGTTTCTCGCGCGTGGCCCGATCGGACGATGAATTTCGAATATTTTCAAAGTTTTTCGCGTGTGGCCCGATCGGATGATGGGAAACATAACATTTTACAAGTTTCTCGCGTGTGGCCCGATCGGACGATGAATTTCGAATATTTTCAAAGTTTTTCGCGTGTGGCCCGATCGGATGATGGGAAACATAAAATTTTACAAGTTTCTCGCGCGTGGCCCGATCGGACGATGAATTTCGAATTTTTTCAAAGTTTCTCGCGTGTGGCCCGATCGACGGATGGGAAACATAAAATTTTACAAGTTTCTCGCGTGTGGCCCGATCGGACGATGAATTTCGAATATTTTCAAAGTTTTTCGCGTGTGGCCCGATCGACGGATGGGAAACATAAAATTTTTCAAGTTTCTCGCGTATGGCCCGATCGGACGATCAATTTCGAATTTTTTCAAAGTTTCTCGCGCGTGGCCCGATCGGACGATGAATTTCGAATATTTTCAAAGTTTTTCGCGTGTGGCCCGATCGACGGATGGGAAACATAAAATTTTACAAGTTTCTCGCGTATGGCCCGATCGGACAATCAATTTCGAATTTTTTCAAAGTTTCCCGCGTGTGGCCCGATCGGACGATGAATTTCGAATATTTTCAAAGTTTCTCGCGTGTGGACCGATCGACGGATGGGAAACATAAAATTTTACAAGTTTCTCGCGTGTGGCCCGATCGGACGATGAATTTCGAATATTTTCAAAGTTTTTCGCGTGTGGCCCGATCGACGGATGGGAAACATAAAATTTTACAAGTTTCTCGCGTGTGGCCCGATCGGACGATGAATTTCGAATTTTTTCAAAGTTTCTCGCGTGTGGCCCGATCGGACGATGAATTTCGAATATTTTCAAAGTTTTTCGCGTGTGGCCCGATCGGACGATGAATTTCGAATATTTTCAAAGTTTTTCGCGTGTGGCCCGATCGGATGATGGGAAACATAAAATTTTACAAGTTTCTCGCGCGTGGCCCGATCGGACGATGAATTTCGAATTTTTTCAAAGTTTCTCGCGTGTGGCCCGATCGACGGATGGGAAACATAAAATTTTACAAGTTTCTCGCGTGTGGCCCGATCGGACGATGAATTTCGAATATTTTCAAAGTTTTTCGCGTGTGGCCCGATCGACGGATGGGAAACATAAAATTTTACAAGTTTCTCGCGTATGGCCCGATCGGACAATCAATTTCGAATTTTTTCAAAGTTTCCCGCGTGTGGCCCGATCGGACGATGAATTTCGAATATTTTCAAAGTTTCTCGCGTGTGGACCGATCGACGGATGGGAAACATAAAATTTTACAAGTTTCTCGCGTGTGGCCCGATCGGACGATGAATTTCGAATATTTTCAAAGTTTTTCGCGTGTGGCCCGATCGACGGATGGGAAACATAAAATTTTACAAGTTTCTCGCGTGTGGCCCGATCGGACGATGAATTTCGAATTTTTTCAAAGTTTCTCGCGTGTGGCCCGATCGGACGATGAATTTCGAATATTTTCAAAGTTTTTCGCGTGTGGCCCGATCGGACGATGAATTTCGAATATTTTCAAAGTTTTTCGCGTGTGGCCCGATCGGATGATGGGAAACATAAAATTTTACAAGTTTCTCGCGCGTGGCCCGATCGGACGATGAATTTCGAATTTTTTCAAAGTTTCTCGCGTGTGGCCCGATCGACGGATGGGAAACATAAAATTTTACAAGTTTCTCGCGTGTGGCCCGATCGGACGATGAATTTCGAATATTTTCAAAGTTTTTCGCGTGTGGCCCGATCGACGGATGGGAAACATAAAATTTTACAAGTTTCTCGCGTATGGCCCGATCGGACAATCAATTTCGAATTTTTTCAAAGTTTCCCGCGTGTGGCCCGATCGGACGATGAATTTCGAATATTTTCAAAGTTTCTCGCGTGTGGCCCGATCGGATGATGGGAAACATAAAATTTTACAAGTTTCTCGCGCGTGGCCCGATCGGACGATGAATTTCGAATATTTTCAAAGTTTTTCACGTGTGGCCCGATCGGATGATGGGAAACATAACATTTTACAAGTTTCTCGCGTGTGGCCCGATCGGACGATGAATTTCGAATATTTTCAAAGTTTTTCGCGTGTGGCCCGATCGACGGATGGGAAACATAAAATTTTACAAGTTTCTCGCGTGTGGCCCGATCCGACGATGAATTTCGAATATTTTCAAAGTTTCTCGCGTGTGGCCCGATCGGACGATGGGAAACATAAAATTTTACAAGTTTCTCGCGTGTGGCCCGATCCGACGATGAATTTCGAATATTTTCAAAGTTTCTCGCGTGTGGCCCGATCGACGGATGGGAAACATAAAATTTTACAAGTTTCTCGCGTGTGGCCCGATCGGACGATGAATTTCGAATATTTTCAAAGTTTTTCGCGTGTGGCCCGATCGGATGATGGGAAACATAAAATTTTACAAGTTTCTCGCGTGTGGCCCGATCCGACGATGAATTTCGAATATTTTCAAAGTTTCTCGCGTGTGGCCCGATCCGACGATGAATTTCGAATATTTTCAAAGTTTCTCGCGTGTGGCCCGATCGGACGATGGGAAACATAAAATTTTTCAAGTTTCTCGCGTATGGCCCGATCGGACGATCAATTTCGAATTTTTTCGAAGTTTCTCGCGTGTGGCCCGATCGGACGATGAATTTCGAATATTTTCAAAGTTTCTCGCGTGTGGCCCGATCGGACGATGAATTTCGAATATTTTCAAAGTTTCTCGCGCGTGGCCCGATCGGTCGAAGAATTTCGAATTTTTTCAAAGTTTTTCGCGTGTGGCCCGATCGACGGATGAGAAACATAAAATTTTACAAGTTTCTCGCGTATGGCCCGATCGGACGATCAATTTCGAATTTTTTCAAAGTTTCCCGCGTGTGGCCCGATCGGACGATGAATTTCGAATATTTTCAAAGTTTCTCGCGTGTGGACCGATCGACGGATGGGAAACATAAAATTTTACAAGTTTCTCGCGTGTGGCCCGATCGGACGATGAATTTCGAATATTTTCAAAGTTTTTCGCGTGTGGCCCGATCGACGGATGGGAAACATAAAATTTTACAAGTTTCTCGCGTGTGGCCCGATCGGACGATGAATTTCGAATATTTTCAAAGTTTTTCGCGTGTGGCCCGATCGGATGATGGGAAACATAAAATTTTCAAAGTTTCTCGCGTGTGGCCCGATCGGACGATGGGAAACATAAAATTTTACAAGTTTCTCGCGCGTGGCCCGATCGGACGATGAATTTCGAATTTTTTCAAAGTTTCTCGCGTGTGGCCCGATCGACGGATGGGAAACATAAAATTTTACAAGTTTCTCGCGTGTGGCCCGATCGGACGATGAATTTCGAATATTTTCAAAGTTTTTCGCGTGTGGCCCGATCGACGGATGGGAAACATAAAATTTTACAAGTTTCTCGCGCGTGGCCCGATCGGACGATGAATTTCGAATTTTTTCAAAGTTTCTCGCGTGTGGCCCGATCGACGGATGGGAAACATAAAATTTTACAAGTTGCTCGCGTGTGGCCCGATCGGACGATGAATTTCGAATATTTTCAAAGTTTCTCGCGCGTGGCCCGATCGGTCGAAGAATTTCGAATTTTTTCAAAGTTTTTCGCGTGTGGCCCGATCGACGGATGGGAAACATAAAATTTTTCAAGTTTCTCGCGTATGGCCCGATCGGACGATCAATTTCGAATTTTTTCAAAGTTTCTCGCGTGTGGCCCGATCGACGGATGGGAAACATAAAATTTTACAAGTTTCTCGCGTGTGGCCCGATCGGACGATGAATTTCGAATATTTTCAAAGTTTTTCGCGTGTGGCCCGATCGACGGATGGGAAACATAAAATTTTACAAGTTTCTCGCGTATGGACCGATCGGACAATCAATTTCGAATTTTTTCAAAGTTTCCCGCGTGTGGCCCGATCGGACGATGAATTTCGAATATTTTCAAAGTTTCTCGCGTGTGGCCCGATCGGATGATGGGAAACATAAAATTTTACAAGTTTCTCGCGCGTGGCCCGATCGGACGATGAATTTCGAATATTTTCAAAGTTTTTCGCGTGTGGCCCGATCGGACGATGAATTTCGAATATTTTCAAAGTTTTTCGCGTGTGGCCCGATCGGATGATGGGAAACATAAAATTTTACAAGTTTCTCGCGCGTGGCCCGATCGGACGATGAATTTCGAATTTTTTCAAAGTTTCTCGCGTGTGGCCCGATCGACGGATGGGAAACATAAAATTTTACAAGTTTCTCGCGTGTGGCCCGATCGGACGATGAATTTCGAATATTTTCAAAGTTTTTCGCGTGTGGCCCGATCGACGGATGGGAAACATAAAATTTTACAAGTTTCTCGCGTGTGGCCCGATCGGACGATGAATTTCGAATTTTTTCAAAGTTTCTCGCGTGTGGCCCGATCGGACGATGAATTTCGAATATTTTCAAAGTTTTTCGCGTGTGGCCCGATCGGACGATGAATTTCGAATATTTTCAAAGTTTTTCGCGTGTGGCCCGATCGGATGATGGGAAACATAAAATTTTACAAGTTTCTCGCGCGTGGCCCGATCGGACGATGAATTTCGAATTTTTTCAAAGTTTCTCGCGTGTGGCCCGATCGACGGATGGGAAACATAAAATTTTACAAGTTTCTCGAGTGTGGCCCGATCGGACGATGAATTTCGAATATTTTCAAAGTTTTTCGCGTGTGGCCCGATCGACGGATGGGAAACATAAAATTTTACAAGTTTCTCGCGTATGGCCCGATCGGACAATCAATTTCGAATTTTTTCAAAGTTTCCCGCGTGTGGCCCGATCGGACGATGAATTTCGAATATTTTCAAAGTTTCTCGCGTGTGGACCGATCGACGGATGGGAAACATAAAATTTTACAAGTTTCTCGCGTGTGGCCCGATCGGACGATGAATTTCGAATATTTTCAAAGTTTTTCGCGTGTGGCCCGATCGACGGATGGGAAACATAAAATTTTACAAGTTTCTCGCGTGTGGCCCGATCGGACGATGAATTTCGAATTTTTTCAAAGTTTCTCGCGTGTGGCCCGATCGGACGATGAATTTCGAATATTTTCAAAGTTTTTCGCGTGTGGCCCGATCGGACGATGAATTTCGAATATTTTCAAAGTTTTTCGCGTGTGGCCCGATCGGATGATGGGAAACATAAAATTTTACAAGTTTCTCGCGCGTGGCCCGATCGGACGATGAATTTCGAATTTTTTCAAAGTTTCTCGCGTGTGGCCCGATCGACGGATGGGAAACATAAAATTTTACAAGTTTCTCGCGTGTGGCCCGATCGGACGATGAATTTCGAATATTTTCAAACTTTTTCGCGTGTGGCCCGATCGACGGATGGGAAACATAAAATTTTACAAGTTTCTCGCGTATGGCCCGATCGGACAATCAATTTCGAATTTTTTCAAAGTTTCCCGCGTGTGGCCCGATCGGACGATGAATTTCGAATATTTTCAAAGTTTCTCGCGTGTGGCCCGATCGGATGATGGGAAACATACAATTTTACAAGTTTCTCGCGCGTGGCCCGATCGGACGATGAATTTCGAATATTTTCAAAGTTTTTCACGTGTGGCCCGATCGGATGATGGGAAACATAACATTTTACAAGTTTCTCGCGTGTGGCCCGATCGGACGATGAATTTCGAATATTTTCAAAGTTTTTCGCGTGTGGCCCGATCGACGGATGGGAAACATAAAATTTTACAAGTTTCTCGCGTGTGGCCCGATCCGACGATGAATTTCGAATATTTTCAAAGTTTCTCGCGTGTGGCCCGATCGGACGATGGGAAACATAAAATTTTACAAGTTTCTCGCGTGTGGCCCGATCCGACGATGAATTTCGAATATTTTCAAAGTTTCTCGCGTGTGGCCCGATCGACGGATGGGAAACATAAAATTTTACAAGTTTCTCGCGTGTGGCCCGATCGGACGATGAATTTCGAATATTTTCAAAGTTTTTCGCGTGTGGCCCGATCGGATGATGGGAAACATAAAATTTTACAAGTTTCTCGCGTGTGGCCCGATCCGACGATGAATTTCGAATATTTTCAAAGTTTCTCGCGTGTGGCCCGATCCGACGATGAATTTCGAATATTTTCAAAGTTTCTCGCGTGTGGCCCGATCGGACGATGGGAAACATAAAATTTTTCAAGTTTCTCGCGTATGGCCCGATCGGACGATCAATTTCGAATTTTTTCGAAGTTTCTCGCGTGTGGCCGGATCGGACGATGAATTTCGAATATTTTCAAAGTTTCTCGCGTGTGGCCCGATCGGACGATGAATTTCGAATATTTTCAAAGTTTCTCGCGCGTGGCCCGATCGGTCGAAGAATTTCGAATTTTTTCAAAGTTTTTCGCGTGTGGCCCGATCGACGGATGAGAAACATAAAATTTTACAAGTTTCTCGCGTATGGCCCGATCGGACGATCAATTTCGAATTTTTTCAAAGTTTCCCGCGTGTGGCCCGATCGGACGATGAATTTCGAATATTTTCAAAGTTTCTCGCGTGTGGACCGATCGACGGATGGGAAACATAAAATTTTACAAGTTTCTCGCGTGTGGCCCGATCGGACGATGAATTTCGAATATTTTCAAAGTTTTTCGCGTGTGGCCCGATCGACGGATGGGAAACATAAAATTTTACAAGTTTCTCGCGTGTGGCCCGATCGGACGATGAATTTCGAATATTTTCAAAGTTTTTCGCGTGTGGCCCGATCGGATGATGGGAAACATAAAATTTTCAAAGTTTCTCGCGTGTGGCCCGATCGGACGATGGGAAACATAAAATTTTACAAGTTTCTCGCGCGTGGCCCGATCGGACGATGAATTTCGAATTTTTTCAAAGTTTCTCGCGTGTGGCCCGATCGACGGATGGGAAACATAAAATTTTACAAGTTTCTCGCGTGTGGCCCGATCGGACGATGAATTTCGAATATTTTCAAAGTTTTTCGCGTGTGGCCCGATCGACGGATGGGAAACATAAAATTTTACAAGTTTCTCGCGCGTGGCCCGATCGGACGATGAATTTCGAATTTTTTCAAAGTTTCTCGAGTGTGGCCCGATCGACGGATGGGAAACATAAAATTTTACAAGTTGCTCGCGTGTGGCCCGATCGGACGATGAATTTCGAATATTTTCAAAGTTTCTCGCGCGTGGCCCGATCGGTCGAAGAATTTCGAATTTTTTCAAAGTTTTTCGCGTGTGGCCCGATCGACGGATGGGAAACATAAAATTTTTCAAGTTTCTCGCGTATGGCCCGATCGGACGATCAATTTCGAATTTTTTCAAAGTTTCTCGCGTGTGGCCCGATCGACGGATGGGAAACATAAAATTTTACAAGTTTCTCGCGTGTGGCCCGATCGGACGATGAATTTCGAATATTTTCAAAGTTTTTCGCGTGTGGCCCGATCGGATGATGGGAAACATAAAATTTTACAAGTTTCTCGCGCGTGGCCCGATCGGACGATGAATTTCGAATATTTTCAAAGTTTTTCGCGTGTGGCCCGATCGGATGATGGGAAACATAAAATTTTACAAGTTTCTCGCGTATGGCCCGATCGGACGAATAAGTTTGAATTTTTTCAAAGTTTCACGCTTGCGGCCCGATCGGACGATGGAAAACATACAATTTTCAAGTTTCTCTCTTATGG
>CAXARG010000115.1:27500-32500 GCA_963971235.1 Cryptus armator | reverse complement strand
ATGAGCACCGTCAGCGCCTCTGTCGACACAGTCCGGCAAACCGACAGTGCGGCGAGGAGGACCAGGCGCTGTGCCCTGTTGAGCTGGACACGCGACGTCACCCTAGCCCGCACGAAGCCCCCCCAGACCGAAGCGCCGTACATGGCGCACGGGACGAAGAGTCCCCGGTACCAGGACCCAATGGTCCTACGCCGGAGACCCCAGTCCCGCCGCATAACCCGTCGCAACTGACAAACAAGGGAGGAGGTCTTCTCTCGGATCGCCTGCAGGTGGGGCCCAAAATTGAGCCGCTCACCTACAAGGATTCCGAGGTAACGGACCTCCTCCCTGTACGGGACGGCAACCCGGTCCAGGAGGACCCTGGGGCGCCTGGTGTTCGCGAACTTACCGCGAAGCACCATGCAGACGGTCTTGTCCCGAGAGACCTCGACCGCCGCACCGGCGCCCCACTCACTCACCATCCCGAGGGACTCAGCGGCCCGAGTCTCAATCTCAAGCCTCGAGACCCCCGAAGTGATGAGGAGCGTGTCATCCGCATAGGCGACGACCTCGACTGCAGCATCGCGGAGCCGCCGCAACAGGGGGTCCAAGGCCAGATTCCAGAAAATCGGGCCGGACATGGACCCCTGTGGGCAGCCCCGCTGCACGTCCAGCTCAACACGACCATACCGAGAAACCATAAACGCCCGACGATCGCTGAAAAAGCTCCGCCAGATGCCCAGTTCAGGGCATCCGGCGGCACCTAGGATCCCGAGGATGGTGTCCCAGCTCAGGTGATCGAAGGCCCCCTTAAAGTCCACAAAAGTGCCAAGCACATATTTGTGGGGGGACTCCTCGACCACCCTCATTGCCAGGTGCCACGCATCCTCGGTGCCCCTGCCAGCCCTGAATCCAAACTGCCGGTCAGAGAGAGCGTGCTCCTCCCTCGCCTCCAACCTCCTCACGAGAACCTTCTCCAGCAGTTTGCCCAGGACCGACAGGAGGCTGATCGGTCGGTACGACCCAGCCTCGTCGGGCGGCTTCCCGGGGCCCTTTAGAATGGCCACGACGCGGGCGCTCTTCCACTGGGGCGGAAAGACCCCAGCTTCCAAGCAGCCGTTGTACATGGCCAGGGCCAGATCGGGCACAAACGCGACCAGCGCCCGCAGCATACGGACGCCGATCCCGTCAGGACCGGGCGCGCTACCCGTCTTCATTTTCCGGAGGGCGTCCTTCAGCTCATCGAGTACGATGGGGGCCGGGGGATCGGGCGCTGCGCGGCCCTCCTCCTCGCGTTGCTCCCGTTCGGGAAGCCGAGGGAAGAACCGCTCAAGCAGCGCCCTGGCACTCGCCTCCCAAGAGGTAGCAAGCGCCTCCCCAACCCTCACACCGCCGATGTCAACCGGGCCCCGCCGACCCCGGAGGATCCGATACACGTCTCCCCAAGGGTCGGCGTTGCCCATTTCGCCTACGAACGCCCTCCAGTCATCCTCTTTCCTTTGGAGGACCAGGCGGTGATAGCTCCGGTACATATCACGATACGTGGCCCGGAGCCCCGCCCGGACCTCCTCAGGCTCCTCGTGTCTTCGGGCCCGCTGCAAGGCCACCCGAGCCCGCCTCGCAAGTCTCCTTGCCGAGGTGAGCTCCCGGCTCCACCAACGGGATTTCCTCCGCGGTACCGCGCCCGCCTTCCCCAACCGAGAATCGTTGACGCCCTGCAGTAGGGACGCAACTGCCTCGGCCAAGGCGACGGGCCCAGCTCCCACCAACGCGTCGCGACCCAGGTCGTCCGCAGCCTGCACCAGGGCGGCACCATACTCCGTCCAATCCACGCCGACGGTCCGCCACCTGAGTACAGGCAGCGGAAGATCGACCTCTCCATCCCTTCGGAGAAGGGTGACGCATATTGCGTTATGATCCGAGTGCAGCAGGTCGGGCAGAATCTCCCACCCGACCCGATACACCCGTTCAACACCCCTCCCCAAAGTTAAATCGATATCCGATCTACCCGTGGGTCCGTCGAACGTGAAATGCCGGGATGGCTCGTTCAAGACCTCCAAGTCAGACGCGACTATGAAGGCCTCGAACTCACCACCCCTCACGGCATTCTGGTGCCCCCTGAACCGGTTCTTGGAGTGCCACAGGCGGGACACGGCGTTTGCATCCATGCCCGCCACCACAGGGGTCCCCGGTAGCTGGGTAAATACCCACTCCAAATATTGGAAATAGCCACCGAGGGGCTCCCCGTGACGGCAGTACACGGAGCTGAGGTAAATTTTACCAAAGCCGCCGCGCACCCACACCGTGGCACCCCCGTCCCCGCCTGGCACTGAGACGACCGTAGCATCAAGCGACGCATCGGACAGGACGACGGCAGATTTGCCGTCGCCGCTCGGGAACACCCGCATCCAAGCCGGAAGCCCCGCCACGACACCGCCCGCCCTCAGGTACGGCTCCTGCAGCAGCGCGGCGCCGTAGCAGCCCTCGACAAGGGTCTGGCCAAGTTCGGCCATCACCCCCCGAGACCTCTGGCAGTTGACCTGGAGGACCCGAAGCCCAGCCGGCTCCAGGCCCTCCAGCCCACCAGCAGCACGAGTCGGGTGAGGCCGCCTAGCCATTCTTGGCTCCAGAGGCGGGACCTACCGGGGCCCCATGACGGGCCCGCTCCTCCGCGGCCACCGTTCTCCGGCCCGCGAGCGCAGCTCGAAAGAGCGGGCACACCCCGTCCAAAGCCCGATGGGCGTCCCCCAGACCAGCCTCCCTACAGTTCGTGCAGCAGGGAGGCTGCCCCCTCGCCGGACACGCCGAGGCGGTGTGCCCGTCCCCGGCACACCAGCCACACGTCTGCGACCGCTTTCGGCAAGTCGCAGACGAGTGGCCGAAACCGAGGCACCGGAAGCACCGGTCCGCCTCGACGTAGTCCCGCACGACGCAGGAGTGCCAGCCAAGGAGGACTCGCCCCCTTGCCACCAGGGCGGCCGCCACCCCCGGCGCGGCCTCCAGAACGTAGTGGGCCGCCCTAAGGGCCCCCCTGCTCCCATCGAACTTCCGCCCGACTCTCACGGCCGCCCGGAAATCCTCCTCAGAGGATTCGGGGACCCCCTGGGATCGAAGGGCAGTAAATACCTCGCCCTCCGATACCTCAATAGGGACCCCGAAGACCCCCACCTTCCGCCTCGGCGGCTCGGGCGCCGCGACAGCGAGTCCACCCTGGCGGATGGCCTCGCTGGAGCGGAAAAATTCGAGATCCGTCTCCGAGCCAGTCTCTACAAGGACTCCGCCCGGGACGGACCTCACGCCCAGGACGCAAACCGAGGCCGCGCCGGGGTTAACGAGTGCCTTCAGCTTCGTTCTAACCTCAGCCGGCGTCAACGACCCCTCAGCAGCCTTAACAAAGACGGCGTGTTGGGGCCCAGGCCTAGGCCGGCGTACGGGAGGAGCGGGAGCGCTTGCCAGGACCGCCGCTCCCCGGAGCGCCCCACCCGCAGCCTCCGCGAAAGACCTCGGACGACCGGTCGAAGGGGGAGCGGCAGGGCGCGCCGCCACGACGGGCCCCACTACTGCAGTCGCCGGTCTCGCCGCGAGCTGGCGGACGACGAGCTCGTTTGCGGAACGCAGTCCCGCACACTCACCCGTCAGGCCCTCCACCTTGCCCGCCAACGCAACGAGGAGAGACATCACTCCGGTGAGTCTCCCCTCGATGCCCGCAACAACGCCCCTCCCCACCTTATTTTCCGGGTTGAGGATCCCCTCGCGGATCTCCCCAGCCAGGACCTCCGCCCGAGCGACCAACTCGGCCAGCTCCACCCGCCTCGGAGGTCCCTCCCCGCCGAAGGCGGTAGCCGGCACGACCAGCCCCAGGGCCGGCGGAGCCAAGCCCACGGGGCCGGTGGAACCAGCCACCTGCGCAGTCGACGGCGCCACAGAGGCACCCGCCGAACTGGCCTTCTTCTTCTTCTTTTTCTTCCTGCCCTTAGGGATCCCCCCAGGGGCAGGAACCTCCAAGCCAGCTGGCACAGCAGCAGCCACCGCGGGGGCTCGATCGGCAGCCCCTTTGTCAGGGACTACCGGCACCACCACCGCAGCCTCCGCCCCCGATGCCGAGTCCGTGGGGGGAAGTGGCCGGTCCTCGGGACGGACCTCTCCACCCACCACCGAGGGTGAACCCCCCGGGACCCTACCGCCCAACCGCTTGAAGCTTCTGGGCCCCGGACGCGCAGCAGACCCCGCAGGGTCCACGCTCGGCTCCGCCGCCGACTCATCAGCCGAGGCTGACGAGGCGGCCGTCTCCATCTCGGCCTCCGATCGAGGGGACTTCTCCCTCCGTTCGGCAGCCCTCTTCTTCGCTCTCGGCTTCCTCGGCTTCGGCATCGACCCAGCGCGCACCGCCGACACGGATGACTCCGCTGACGACGATCCGCCCACCGAGTCGGTCGCCGAACAGGGCGCACGCCTCTTCGATGCTGGCGACGCGGGAGGGCCCATAAGGGCACCCCCGTCCGCCCGCACTGCAAGCTCGACGTTGGGCGCGTACGACGCACTCCCAGCGCCGAGTCTCACCCCTCCGGGTTGTTGTTGGGCCGCGGGAGACCCACTGTCCTTAGACACCTTTTTACCCATAAGAAAATCGGACATATTTTCATCTGGTGGGGCTTTTTTAACGAGAATCCCCAGCTCGATCCACCCAAACACCCCATACCCCCCCACAAACCCACCCCATAACCCCAACCCTAACCCGAGCCCCAGACCCCTCAACCAGCAAATCCCAGACCGTAACTCCCCCTCCCGCACCCTCGGCTTACTGCGGCGTGGCCCCGGCGGAGACAACACTCGGCCCCCCCACAGGTCCGCACCCCGGTGCTACCGGGCCCTGCGGGGGCAACACGAGCTTTTTACACGCGTTGCTACGGGGCAGCCCACCCGGGTAGCGACTCCCGAGTCGGGCCCCGGTACGACCGCGCGGCCCCTGGGCGTGTCAACCCTCCATCCGAGAGGGCCTCCCAGGTTTTCCGCTGTACCCT
>CAXARG010000115.1:10000-17500 GCA_963971235.1 Cryptus armator | reverse complement strand
TCGCGTGTGGCCCGATCGGACGATGAATTTCGAATTTTTTCAAAGTTTTTCGCGTGTGGACCGATCGACGGATGGGAAACATAAAATTTTACAAGTTTCTCGCGTGTGGCCCGATCGGACGATGAATTTCGAATATTTTCAAAGTTTATCGCGTGTGGCCCGATCGGATGATGGGAAACATAAAATTTTACAAGTTTCTCGCGTGTGGCCCGATCCGACGATGAATTTCGAATATTTTCAAAGTTTCTCGCGTGTGGCCCGATCGGACGATGGGAAACATAAAATTTTACAAGTTTCTCGCGCGTGGCCCGATCGGACGATGAATTTCGAATTTTTTCAAAGTTTCTCGCGTGTGGCCCAATCGGACGATGAATTTCGAATATTTTCAAAGTTTCTCGCGTGTGGCCCGATCGGACGATGAATTTCGAATATTTTCAAAGTTTTTCGCGTGTGGCCCGATCGGACGATGAATTTCGAATATTTTCAAAGTTTTTCGCGTGTGGCCCGATCGGATGATGGGAAACATAAAATTTTACAAGTTTCTCGCGTGTGGCCCGATCGGACGATGAATTTCGAATATTTTCAAAGTTTTTCGCGTGTGGCCCGATCGACGGATGGGAAACATAAAATTTTTCAAGTTTCTCGCGTATGGCCCGATCGGACGATCAATTTCGAATTTTTTCAAAGTTTCTCGCGCGTGGCCCGATCGGACGATGAATTTTGAATATTTTCAAAGTTTTTCGCGTGTGGCCCGATCGACGGATGGGAAACATAAAATTTTACAAGTTTCTCGCGTATGGCCCGATCGGACAATCAATTTCGAATTTTTTCAAAGTTTCCCGCGTGTGGCCCGATCGGACGATGAATTTCGAATATTTTCAAAGTTTCTCGCGTGTGGACCGATCGACGGATGGGAAACATAAAATTTTACAAGTTTCTCGCGTGTGGCCCGATCGGACGATGAATTTCGAATATTTTCAAAGTTTTTCGCGTGTGGCCCGATCGACGGATGGGAAACATAAAATTTTACAAGTTTCTCGCGTGTGGCCCGATCGGACGATGAATTTCGAATTTTTTCAAAGTTTCTCGCGTGTGGCCCGATCGGACGATGAATTTCGAATATTTTCAAAGTTTTTCGCGTGTGGCCCGATCGGACGATGAATTTCGAATATTTTCAAAGTTTTTCGCGTGTGGCCCGATCGACGGATGGGAAACATAAAATTTTACAAGTTTCTCGCGTGTGGCCCGATCGGACGATGAATTTCGAATATTTTCAAAGTTTTTCGCGTGTGGCCCGATCGACGGATGGGAAACATAAAATTTTTCAAGTTTCTCGCGTATGGCCCGATCGGACGATCAATTTCGAATTTTTTTAAAGTTTCTCGCGCGTGGCCCGATCGGACGATGAATTTCGAATATTTTCAAAGTTTTTCGCGTGTGGCCCGATCGGACGATGAATTTCGAATATTTTCAAAGTTTTTCGCGTGTGGCCCGATCGGATGATGGGAAACATAAAATTTTACAAGTTTCTCGCGCGTGGCCCGATCGGACGATGAATTTCGAATTTTTTCAAAGTTTCTCGCGTGTGGCCCGATCGACGGATGGGAAACATAAAATTTTACAAGTTTCTCGCGTGTGGCCCGATCGGACGATGAATTTCGAATATTTTCAAAGTTTTTCGCGTGTGGCCCGATCGACGGATGGGAAACATAAAATTTTACAAGTTTCTCGCGTGTGGCCCGATCGGACGATGAATTTCGAATATTTTCAAAGTTTTTCGCGTGTGGCCCGATCGACGGATGGGAAACATAAAATTTTACAAGTTTCTCGCGTATGGACCGATCGGACAATCAATTTCGAATTTTTTCAAAGTTTCCCGCGTGTGGCCCGATCGGACGATGAATTTCGAATATTTTCAAAGTTTCTCGCGTGTGGCCCGATCGGATGATGGGAAACATAAAATTTTACAAGTTTCTCGCGCGTGGCCCGATCGGACGATGAATTTCGAATATTTTCAAAGTTTTTCGCGTGTGGCCCGATCGGACGATGAATTTCGAATATTTTCAAAGTTTTTCGCGTGTGGCCCGATCGGATGATGGGAAACATAAAATTTTACAAGTTTCTCGCGCGTGGCCCGATCGGACGATGAATTTCGAATTTTTTCAAAGTTTCTCGCGTGTGGCCCGATCGACGGATGGGAAACATAAAATTTTACAAGTTTCTCGCGTGTGGCCCGATCGGACGATGAATTTCGAATATTTTCAAAGTTTTTCGCGTGTGGCCCGATCGACGGATGGGAAACATAAAATTTTACAAGTTTCTCGCGTGTGGCCCGATCGGACGATGAATTTCGAATATTTTCAAAGTTTTTCGCGTGTGGCCCGATCGACGGATGGGAAACATAAAATTTTACAAGTTTCTCGCGTATGGACCGATCGGACAATCAATTTCGAATTTTTTCAAAGTTTCCCGCGTGTGGCCCGATCGGACGATGAATTTCGAATATTTTCAAAGTTTCTCGCGTGTGGCCCGATCGGATGATGGGAAACATAAAATTTTACAAGTTTCTCGCGCGTGGCCCGATCGGACGATGAATTTCGAATATTTTCAAAGTTTTTCGCGTGTGGCCCGATCGGATGATGGGAAACATAACATTTTCAAAGTTTTTCGCGTGTGGCCCGATCGGACGATGAATTTCGAATATTTTCAAAGTTTTTCGCGTGTGGCCCGATCGGATGATGGGAAACATAAAATTTTACAAGTTTCTCGCGTGTGGCCCGATCGGACGATGAATTTCGAATATTTTCAAAGTTTTTCGCGTGTGGCCCGATCGACGGATGGGAAACATAAAATTTTTCAAGTTTCTCGCGTATGGCCCGATCGGACGATCAATTTCGAATTTTTTCAAAGTTTCTCGCGCGTGGCCCGATCGGACGATGAATTTCGAATATTTTCAAAGTTTTTCGCGTGTGGCCCGATCGACGGATGGGAAACATAAAATTTTACAAGTTTCTCGCGTATGGCCCGATCGGACAATCAATTTCGAATTTTTTCAAAGTTTCCCGCGTGTGGCCCGATCGGACGATGAATTTCGAATATTTTCAAAGTTTCTCGCGTGTGGACCGATCGACGGATGGGAAACATAAAATTTTACAAGTTTCTCGCGTGTGGCCCGATCGGACGATGAATTTCGAATATTTTCAAAGTTTTTCGCGTGTGGCCCGATCGACGGATGGGAAACATAAAATTTTACAAGTTTCTCGCGTGTGGCCCGATCGGACGATGAATTTCGAATTTTTTCAAAGTTTCTCGCGTGTGGCCCGATCGGACGATGAATTTCGAATATTTTCAAAGTTTTTCGCGTGTGGCCCGATCGGACGATGAATTTCGAATATTTTCAAAGTTTTTCGCGTGTGGCCCGATCGACGGATGGGAAACATAAAATTTTACAAGTTTCTCGCGTGTGGCCCGATCGGACGATGAATTTCGAATATTTTCAAAGTTTTTCGCGTGTGGCCCGATCGACGGATGGGAAACATAAAATTTTACAAGTTTCTCGCGTATGGACCGATCGGACAATCAATTTCGAATTTTTTCAAAGTTTCCCGCGTGTGGCCCGATCGGACGATGAATTTCGAATATTTTCAAAGTTTCTCGCGTGTGGCCCGATCGGATGATGGGAAACATAAAATTTTACAAGTTTCTCGCGCGTGGCCCGATCGGACGATGAATTTCGAATATTTTCAAAGTTTTTCGCGTGTGGCCCGATCGGACGATGAATTTCGAATATTTTCAAAGTTTTTCGCGTGTGGCCCGATCGGATGATGGGAAACATAAAATTTTACAAGTTTCTCGCGCGTGGCCCGATCGGACGATGAATTTCGAATTTTTTCAAAGTTTCTCGCGTGTGGCCCGATCGACGGATGGGAAACATAAAATTTTACAAGTTTCTCGCGTGTGGCCCGATCGGACGATGAATTTCGAATATTTTCAAAGTTTTTCGCGTGTGGCCCGATCGACGGATGGGAAACATAAAATTTTACAAGTTTCTCGCGTGTGGCCCGATCGGACGATGAATTTCGAATTTTTTCAAAGTTTCTCGCGTGTGGCCCGATCGGACGATGAATTTCGAATATTTTCAAAGTTTTTCGCGTGTGGCCCGATCGGACGATGAATTTCGAATATTTTCAAAGTTTTTCGCGTGTGGCCCGATCGGATGATGGGAAACATAAAATTTTACAAGTTTCTCGCGCGTGGCCCGATCGGACGATGAATTTCGAATTTTTTCAAAGTTTCTCGCGTGTGGCCCGATCGACGGATGGGAAACATAAAATTTTACAAGTTTCTCGAGTGTGGCCCGATCGGACGATGAATTTCGAATATTTTCAAAGTTTTTCGCGTGTGGCCCGATCGACGGATGGGAAACATAAAATTTTACAAGTTTCTCGCGTATGGCCCGATCGGACAATCAATTTCGAATTTTTTCAAAGTTTCCCGCGTGTGGCCCGATCGGACGATGAATTTCGAATATTTTCAAAGTTTCTCGCGTGTGGACCGATCGACGGATGGGAAACATAAAATTTTACAAGTTTCTCGCGTGTGGCCCGATCGGACGATGAATTTCGAATATTTTCAAAGTTTTTCGCGTGTGGCCCGATCGACGGATGGGAAACATAAAATTTTACAAGTTTCTCGCGTGTGGCCCGATCGGACGATGAATTTCGAATTTTTTCAAAGTTTCTCGCGTGTGGCCCGATCGGACGATGAATTTCGAATATTTTCAAAGTTTTTCGCGTGTGGCCCGATCGGACGATGAATTTCGAATATTTTCAAAGTTTTTCGCGTGTGGCCCGATCGGATGATGGGAAACATAAAATTTTACAAGTTTCTCGCGCGTGGCCCGATCGGACGATGAATTTCGAATTTTTTCAAAGTTTCTCGCGTGTGGCCCGATCGACGGATGGGAAACATAAAATTTTACAAGTTTCTCGCGTGTGGCCCGATCGGACGATGAATTTCGAATATTTTCAAACTTTTTCGCGTGTGGCCCGATCGACGGATGGGAAACATAAAATTTTACAAGTTTCTCGCGTATGGCCCGATCGGACAATCAATTTCGAATTTTTTCAAAGTTTCCCGCGTGTGGCCCGATCGGACGATGAATTTCGAATATTTTCAAAGTTTCTCGCGTGTGGCCCGATCGGATGATGGGAAACATACAATTTTACAAGTTTCTCGCGCGTGGCCCGATCGGACGATGAATTTCGAATATTTTCAAAGTTTTTCACGTGTGGCCCGATCGGATGATGGGAAACATAACATTTTACAAGTTTCTCGCGTGTGGCCCGATCGGACGATGAATTTCGAATATTTTCAAAGTTTTTCGCGTGTGGCCCGATCGACGGATGGGAAACATAAAATTTTACAAGTTTCTCGCGTGTGGCCCGATCCGACGATGAATTTCGAATATTTTCAAAGTTTCTCGCGTGTGGCCCGATCGGACGATGGGAAACATAAAATTTTACAAGTTTCTCGCGTGTGGCCCGATCCGACGATGAATTTCGAATATTTTCAAAGTTTCTCGCGTGTGGCCCGATCGACGGATGGGAAACATAAAATTTTACAAGTTTCTCGCGTGTGGCCCGATCGGACGATGAATTTCGAATATTTTCAAAGTTTTTCGCGTGTGGCCCGATCGGATGATGGGAAACATAAAATTTTACAAGTTTCTCGCGTGTGGCCCGATCCGACGATGAATTTCGAATATTTTCAAAGTTTCTCGCGTGTGGCCCGATCCGACGATGAATTTCGAATATTTTCAAAGTTTCTCGCGTGTGGCCCGATCGGACGATGGGAAACATAAAATTTTTCAAGTTTCTCGCGTATGGCCCGATCGGACGATCAATTTCGAATTTTTTCGAAGTTTCTCGCGTGTGGCCGGATCGGACGATGAATTTCGAATATTTTCAAAGTTTCTCGCGTGTGGCCCGATCGGACGATGAATTTCGAATATTTTCAAAGTTTCTCGCGCGTGGCCCGATCGGTCGAAGAATTTCGAATTTTTTCAAAGTTTTTCGCGTGTGGCCCGATCGACGGATGAGAAACATAAAATTTTACAAGTTTCTCGCGTATGGCCCGATCGGACGATCAATTTCGAATTTTTTCAAAGTTTCCCGCGTGTGGCCCGATCGGACGATGAATTTCGAATATTTTCAAAGTTTCTCGCGTGTGGACCGATCGACGGATGGGAAACATAAAATTTTACAAGTTTCTCGCGTGTGGCCCGATCGGACGATGAATTTCGAATATTTTCAAAGTTTTTCGCGTGTGGCCCGATCGACGGATGGGAAACATAAAATTTTACAAGTTTCTCGCGTGTGGCCCGATCGGACGATGAATTTCGAATATTTTCAAAGTTTTTCGCGTGTGGCCCGATCGGATGATGGGAAACATAAAATTTTCAAAGTTTCTCGCGTGTGGCCCGATCGGACGATGGGAAACATAAAATTTTACAAGTTTCTCGCGCGTGGCCCGATCGGACGATGAATTTCGAATTTTTTCAAAGTTTCTCGCGTGTGGCCCGATCGACGGATGGGAAACATAAAATTTTACAAGTTTCTCGCGTGTGGCCCGATCGGACGATGAATTTCGAATATTTTCAAAGTTTTTCGCGTGTGGCCCGATCGACGGATGGGAAACATAAAATTTTACAAGTTTCTCGCGCGTGGCCCGATCGGACGATGAATTTCGAATTTTTTCAAAGTTTCTCGAGTGTGGCCCGATCGACGGATGGGAAACATAAAATTTTACAAGTTGCTCGCGTGTGGCCCGATCGGACGATGAATTTCGAATATTTTCAAAGTTTCTCGCGCGTGGCCCGATCGGTCGAAGAATTTCGAATTTTTTCAAAGTTTTTCGCGTGTGGCCCGATCGACGGATGGGAAACATAAAATTTTTCAAGTTTCTCGCGTATGGCCCGATCGGACGATCAATTTCGAATTTTTTCAAAGTTTCTCGCGTGTGGCCCGATCGACGGATGGGAAACATAAAATTTTACAAGTTTCTCGCGTGTGGCCCGATCGGACGATGAATTTCGAATATTTTCAAAGTTTTTCGCGTGTGGCCCGATCGGATGATGGGAAACATAAAATTTTACAAGTTTCTCGCGCGTGGCCCGATCGGACGATGAATTTCGAATATTTTCAAAGTTTTTCGCGTGTGGCCCGATCGGATGATGGGAAACATAAAATTTTACAAGTTTCTCGCGTATGGCCCGATCGGACGAATAAGTTTGAATTTTTTCAAAGTTTCACGCTTGCGGCCCGATCGGACGATGGAAAACATACAATTTTCAAGTTTCTCTCTTATGGACCGATCGGACGAAAAATTTTGAATTTTTTCATAATTTCTCGCGTGTGGCCCGATCGACGAATGGGAAACATAAAATTTACACGTTTCTCGCGTATTGGACCGATCGGACGAGAAACTTGAAATATTTTC
>CAXARG010000115.1:0-5000 GCA_963971235.1 Cryptus armator | reverse complement strand
AAGCGCCGTACATGGCGCACGGGACGAAGAGTCCCCGGTACCAGGACCCAATGGTCCTACGCCGGAGACCCCAGTCCCGCCGCATAACCCGTCGCAACTGACAAACAAGGGAGGAGGTCTTCTCTCGGATCGCCTGCAGGTGGGGCCCAAAATTGAGCCGCTCACCTACAAGGATTCCGAGGTAACGGACCTCCTCCCTGTACGGGACGGCAACCCGGTCCAGGAGGACCCTGGGGCGCCTGGTGTTCGCGAACTTACCGCGAAGCACCATGCAGACGGTCTTGTCCCGAGAGACCTCGACCGCCGCACCGGCGCCCCACTCACTCACCATCCCGAGGGACTCAGCGGCCCGAGTCTCAATCTCAAGCCTCGAGACCCCCGAAGTGATGAGGAGCGTGTCATCCGCATAGGCGACGACCTCGACTGCAGCATCGCGGAGCCGCCGCAACAGGGGGTCCAAGGCCAGATTCCAGAAAATCGGGCCGGACATGGACCCCTGTGGGCAGCCCCGCTGCACGTCCAGCTCAACACGACCATACCGAGAAACCATAAACGCCCGACGATCGCTGAAAAAGCTCCGCCAGATGCCCAGTTCAGGGCATCCGGCGGCACCTAGGATCCCGAGGATGGTGTCCCAGCTCAGGTGATCGAAGGCCCCCTTAAAGTCCACAAAAGTGCCAAGCACATATTTGTGGGGGGACTCCTCGACCACCCTCATTGCCAGGTGCCACGCATCCTCGGTGCCCCTGCCAGCCCTGAATCCAAACTGCCGGTCAGAGAGAGCGTGCTCCTCCCTCGCCTCCAACCTCCTCACGAGAACCTTCTCCAGCAGTTTGCCCAGGACCGACAGGAGGCTGATCGGTCGGTACGACCCAGCCTCGTCGGGCGGCTTCCCGGGGCCCTTTAGAATGGCCACGACGCGGGCGCTCTTCCACTGGGGCGGAAAGACCCCAGCTTCCAAGCAGCCGTTGTACATGGCCAGGGCCAGATCGGGCACAAACGCGACCAGCGCCCGCAGCATACGGACGCCGATCCCGTCAGGACCGGGCGCGCTACCCGTCTTCATTTTCCGGAGGGCGTCCTTCAGCTCATCGAGTACGATGGGGGCCGGGGGATCGGGCGCTGCGCGGCCCTCCTCCTCGCGTTGCTCCCGTTCGGGAAGCCGAGGGAAGAACCGCTCAAGCAGCGCCCTGGCACTCGCCTCCCAAGAGGTAGCAAGCGCCTCCCCAACCCTCACACCGCCGATGTCAACCGGGCCCCGCCGACCCCGGAGGATCCGATACACGTCTCCCCAAGGGTCGGCGTTGCCCATTTCGCCTACGAACGCCCTCCAGTCATCCTCTTTCCTTTGGAGGACCAGGCGGTGATAGCTCCGGTACATATCACGATACGTGGCCCGGAGCCCCGCCCGGACCTCCTCAGGCTCCTCGTGTCTTCGGGCCCGCTGCAAGGCCACCCGAGCCCGCCTCGCAAGTCTCCTTGCCGAGGTGAGCTCCCGGCTCCACCAACGGGATTTCCTCCGCGGTACCGCGCCCGCCTTCCCCAACCGAGAATCGTTGACGCCCTGCAGTAGGGACGCAACTGCCTCGGCCAAGGCGACGGGCCCAGCTCCCACCAACGCGTCGCGACCCAGGTCGTCCGCAGCCTGCACCAGGGCGGCACCATACTCCGTCCAATCCACGCCGACGGTCCGCCACCTGAGTACAGGCAGCGGAAGATCGACCTCTCCATCCCTTCGGAGAAGGGTGACGCATATTGCGTTATGATCCGAGTGCAGCAGGTCGGGCAGAATCTCCCACCCGACCCGATACACCCGTTCAACACCCCTCCCCAAAGTTAAATCGATATCCGATCTACCCGTGGGTCCGTCGAACGTGAAATGCCGGGATGGCTCGTTCAAGACCTCCAAGTCAGACGCGACTATGAAGGCCTCGAACTCACCACCCCTCACGGCATTCTGGTGCCCCCTGAACCGGTTCTTGGAGTGCCACAGGCGGGACACGGCGTTTGCATCCATGCCCGCCACCACAGGGGTCCCCGGTAGCTGGGTAAATACCCACTCCAAATATTGGAAATAGCCACCGAGGGGCTCCCCGTGACGGCAGTACACGGAGCTGAGGTAAATTTTACCAAAGCCGCCGCGCACCCACACCGTGGCACCCCCGTCCCCGCCTGGCACTGAGACGACCGTAGCATCAAGCGACGCATCGGACAGGACGACGGCAGATTTGCCGTCGCCGCTCGGGAACACCCGCATCCAAGCCGGAAGCCCCGCCACGACACCGCCCGCCCTCAGGTACGGCAGCAGCAGCGCGGCGCCGTAGCAGCCCTCGACAAGGGTCTGGCCAAGTTCGGCCATCACCCCCCGAGACCTCTGGCAGTTGACCTGGAGGACCCGAAGCCCAGCCGGCTCCAGGCCCTCCAGCCCACCAGCAGCACGAGTCGGGTGAGGCCGCCTAGCCATTCTTGGCTCCAGAGGCGGGACCTACCGGGGCCCCATGACGGGCCCGCTCCTCCGCGGCCACCGTTCTCCGGCCCGCGAGCGCAGCTCGAAAGAGCGGGCACACCCCGTCCAAAGCCCGATGGGCGTCCCCCAGACCAGCCTCCCTACAGTTCGTGCAGCAGGGAGGCTGCCCCCTCGCCGGACACGCCGAGGCGGTGTGCCCGTCCCCGGCACACCAGCCACACGTCTGCGACCGCTTTCGGCAAGTCGCAGACGAGTGGCCGAAACCGAGGCACCGGAAGCACCGGTCCGCCTCGACGTAGTCCCGCACGACGCAGGAGTGCCAGCCAAGGAGGACTCGCCCCCTTGCCACCAGGGCGGCCGCCACCCCCGGCGCGGCCTCCAGAACGTAGTGGGCCGCCCTAAGGGCCCCCCTGCTCCCATCGAACTTCCGCCCGACTCTCACGGCCGCCCGGAAATCCTCCTCAGAGGATTCGGGGACCCCCTGGGATCGAAGGGCAGTAAATACCTCGCCCTCCGATACCTCAATAGGGACCCCGAAGACCCCCACCTTCCGCCTCGGCGGCTCGGGCGCCGCGACAGCGAGTCCACCCTGGCGGATGGCCTCGCTGGAGCGGAAAAATTCGAGATCCGTCTCCGAGCCAGTCTCTACAAGGACTCCGCCCGGGACGGACCTCACGCCCAGGACGCAAACCGAGGCCGCGCCGGGGTTAACGAGTGCCTTCAGCTTCGTTCTAACCTCAGCCGGCGTCAACGACCCCTCAGCAGCCTTAACAAAGACGGCGTGTTGGGGCCCAGGCCTAGGCCGGCGTACGGGAGGAGCGGGAGCGCTTGCCAGGACCGCCGCTCCCCGGAGCGCCCCACCCGCAGCCTCCGCGAAAGACCTCGGACGACCGGTCGAAGGGGGAGCGGCAGGGCGCGCCGCCACGACGGGCCCCACTACTGCAGTCGCCGGTCTCGCCGCGAGCTGGCGGACGACGAGCTCGTTTGCGGAACGCAGTCCCGCACACTCACCCGTCAGGCCCTCCACCTTGCCCGCCAACGCAACGAGGAGAGACATCACTCCGGTGAGTCTCCCCTCGATGCCCGCAACAACGCCCCTCCCCACCTTATTTTCCGGGTTGAGGATCCCCTCGCGGATCTCCCCAGCCAGGACCTCCGCCCGAGCGACCAACTCGGCCAGCTCCACCCGCCTCGGAGGTCCCTCCCCGCCGAAGGCGGTAGCCGGCACGACCAGCCCCAGGGCCGGCGGAGCCAAGCCCACGGGGCCGGTGGAACCAGCCACCTGCGCAGTCGACGGCGCCACAGAGGCACCCGCCGAACTGGCCTTCTTCTTCTTCTTTTTCTTCCTGCCCTTAGGGATCCCCCCAGGGGCAGGAACCTCCAAGCCAGCTGGCACAGCAGCAGCCACCGCGGGGGCTCGATCGGCAGCCCCTTTGTCAGGGACTACCGGCACCACCACCGCAGCCTCCGCCCCCGATGCCGAGTCCGTGGGGGGAAGTGGCCGGTCCTCGGGACGGACCTCTCCACCCACCACCGAGGGTGAACCCCCCGGGACCCTACCGCCCAACCGCTTGAAGCTTCTGGGCCCCGGACGCGCAGCAGACCCCGCAGGGTCCACGCTCGGCTCCGCCGCCGACTCATCAGCCGAGGCTGACGAGGCGGCCGTCTCCATCTCGGCCTCCGATCGAGGGGACTTCTCCCTCCGTTCGGCAGCCCTCTTCTTCGCTCTCGGCTTCCTCGGCTTCGGCATCGACCCAGCGCGCACCGCCGACACGGATGACTCCGCTGACGACGATCCGCCCACCGAGTCGGTCGCCGAACAGGGCGCACGCCTCTTCGATGCTGGCGACGCGGGAGGGCCCATAAGGGCACCCCCGTCCGCCCGCACTGCAAGCTCGACGTTGGGCGCGTACGACGCACTCCCAGCGCCGAGTCTCACCCCTCCGGGTTGTTGTTGGGCCGCGGGAGACCCACTGTCCTTAGACACCTTTTTACCCATAAGAAAATCGGACATATTTTCATCTGGTGGGGCTTTTTTAACGAGAATCCCCAGCTCGATCCACCCAAACACCCCATACCCCCCCACAAACCCACCCCATAACCCCAACCCTAACCCGAGCCCCAGACCCCTCAACCAGCAAATCCCAGACCGTAACTCCCCCTCCCGCACCCTCGGCTTACTGCGGCGTGGCCCCGGCGGAGACAACACTCGGCCCCCCCACAGGTCCGCACCCCGGTGCTACCGGGCCCTGCGGGGGCAACACGAGCTTTTTACACGCGTTGCTACGGGGCAGCCCACCCGGGTAGCGACTCCCGAGTCGGGCCCCGGTACGACCGCGCGGCCCCTGGGCGTGTCAACCCTCCATCCGAGAGGGCCTCCCAGGTTTTCCGCTGTACCCTCGCCGCATTCGCCAAAGGCACAAAAGGGGGACGGTCCAGGCGCACCAGAAGAGGTACCCAGGACATCGGGGTGTGTGCTGCTCTTAGCTGGAACCTCACCGCCGACCCGGAAGCGGACACGCCGCTCAGCCCG
>CAXARG010000114.1:0-66000 GCA_963971235.1 Cryptus armator | reverse complement strand
CCATTCCATGTCATTCCATGCCATTCCATGCCATTCCATGCCATTCCATGCCATTCCATGCCATTCCATGCCATTCCATGCCATTCCATGCCATTCCATGCCATTCCATGCCATTCCATGCCATTCCATGCCATTCCATGCCATTCCATGCCATTCCATGCCATTCCATGCCATTCCATGCCATTCCATGCCATTCCATGCCATTCCATGCCATTCCATGCCATTCCATGCCATTCCATGCCATTCCATGCCATTCCATGCCGTGCCATGCCGGTGCCATGCCGTGCCATGCCGGTGCCATGCCGTGCCATGCCGGTGCCATGCCGTGCCATGCCGGTGCCATGCCGTGCCATGCCGGTGCCATGCCGTGCCATGCCGGTGCCATGCCGTGGCATGCCGGTGCCATGCCGTGCCATGCCGGTGCCATGCCGTGCCATGCCGGTGCCATGCCGTGCCATGCCGGTGCCATGCCGTGCCATGCCGGTGCCATGCCGTGCCATGCCGGTGCCATGCCGTGCCATGCCGGTGCCATGCCGTGCCATGCCGTGCCATGCCGGTGCCATGCCGTGCCATGCCGGTGCCATGCCGTGCCATGCCGGTGCCATGCCGTGCCATGCCGGTGCCATGCCGTGCCATGCCGGTGCCATGCCGTGCCATGCCGGTGCCATGCCGTGCCATGCCGGTGCCATGCCGTGCCATGCCGTGCCATGCCGTGCCATGCCGTGCCATGCCGGTGCCATGCCGTGCCATGCCGGTGCCATGCCGTGCCATGCCGTGCCATGCCGTGCCATGCCATTCCATGCCATTCCATGCCATTCCATGCCATTCCATGCCATTCCATGCCATTCCATGCCATTCCATGCCATTCCATGCCATTCCATGCCATTCCATGCCATTCCATGCCATTCCATGCCATTCCATGCCATTCCATGCCATTCCATGCCGTGCCATGCCGGTGCCATGCCGTGCCATGCCGGTGCCATGCCGTGCCATGCCGGTGCCATGCCGTGCCATGCCGGTGCCATGCCGTGCCATGCCGGTGCCATGCCGTGCCATGCCGGTGCCATGCCGTGCCATGCCGGTGCCATGCCGTGCCATGCCGGTGCCATGCCGTGCCATGCCGGTGCCATGCCGTGCCATGCCGGTGCCATGCCGTGCCATGCCGGTGCCATGCCGTGCCATGCCGGTGCCATGCCGTGCCATGCCGGTGCCATGCCGTGCCATGCCGGTGCCATGCCGTGCCATGCCGGTGCCATGCCGTGCCATGCCGGTGCCATGCCGTGCCATGCCGGTGCCATGCCGTGCCATGCCGGTGCCATGCCGTGCCATGCCGGTGCCATGCCGTGCCATGCCGGTGCCATGCCGTGCCATGCCGGTGCCATGCCGTGCCATGCCGGTGCCATGCCGTGCCATGCCGTGCCATGCCGTGCCATGCCGTGCCATGCCGTGCCATGCCGTGCCATGCCGGTGCCATGCCGTGCCATGCCGTGCCATGCCGTGCCATGCCATTCCATGCCATTCCATGTCATTCCATGCCATTCCATGCCATTCCATGCCATTCCATGCCATTCCATGCCATTCCATGCCATTCCATGCCATTCCATGCCATTCCATGCCATTCCATGCCATTCCATGCCATTCCATGCCATTCCATGCCATTCCATGCCATTCCATGCCATTCCATGCCATTCCATGCCATTCCATGCCATTCCATGCCATTCCATGCCATTCCATGCCATTCCATGCCATTCCATGCCATTCCATGCCATTCCATGCCATTCCATGCCATTCCATGCCATTCCATGCCATTCCATGCCATTCCATGCCATTCCATGCCATTCCATGCCATTCCATGCCATTCCATGCCATTCCATGCCATTCCATGCCATTCCATGCCATTCCATGCCATTCCATGCCATTCCATGCCATTCCATGCCGTGCCATGCCGGTGCCATGCCGTGCCATGCCGGTGCCATGCCGTGCCATGCCGGTGCCATGCCGGTGCCATGCCGTGCCATGCCGGTGCCATGCCGTGCCATGCCGGTGCCATGCCGGTGCCATGCCATTCCATGCCATTCCATGCCATTCCATGCCATTCCATGCCATTCCATGCCATTCCATGCCATTCCATGCCATTCCATGCCATTCCATGCCATTCCATGCCATTCCATGCCATTCCATGCCATTCCATGCCATTCCATGCCATTCCATGCCATTCCATGCCATTCCATGCCATTCCATGCCATTCCATGCCATTCCATGCCATTCCATGCCGTGCCATGCCGGTGCCATGCCGTGCCATGCCGGTGCCATGCCGTGCCATGCCGGTGCCATGCCGTGCCATGCCGGTGCCATGCCGGTGCCATGCCGTGCCATGCCGTGCCATGCCGGTGCCATGCCATTCCATGCCATTCCATGCCATTCCATGCCATTCCATGCCATTCCATGCCATTCCATGCCATTCCATGCCATTCCATGCCATTCCATGCCATTCCATGCCATTCCATGCCATTCCATGCCATTCCATGCCATTCCATGCCATTCCATGCCATTCCATGCCATTCCATGCCATTCCATGCCATTCCATGCCATTCCATGCCATTCCATGCCATTCCATGCCATTCCATGCCATTCCATGCCATTCCATGCCATTCCATGCCATTCCATGCCATTCCATGCCATTCCATGCCATTCCATGCCATTCCATGCCATTCCATGCCATTCCATGCCATTCCATGCCATTCCATGCCATTCCATGCCATTCCATGCCATTCCATGCCATTCCATGCCATTCCATGCCATTCCATGCCATTCCATGCCATTCCATGCCATTCCATGCCATTCCATGCCATTCCATGCCATTCCATGCCATTCCATGCCATTCCATGCCATTCCATGCCATTCCATGCCGTGCCATGCCGGTGCCATGCCGTGCCATGCCGGTGCCATGCCGTGCCATGCCGGTGCCATGCCGGTGCCATGCCGTGCCATGCCGGTGCCATGCCGTGCCATGCCGGTGCCATGCCGGTGCCATGCCATTCCATGCCATTCCATGCCATTCCATGCCATTCCATGCCATTCCATGCCATTCCATGCCATTCCATGCCATTCCATGCCATTCCATGCCATTCCATGCCATTCCATGCCATTCCATGCCATTCCATGCCATTCCATGCCATTCCATGCCATTCCATGCCATTCCATGCCATTCCATGCCATTCCATGCCATTCCATGCCATTCCATGCCATTCCATGCCGTGCCATGCCGGTGCCATGCCGTGCCATGCCGGTGCCATGCCGTGCCATGCCGGTGCCATGCCGTGCCATGCCGGTGCCATGCCGTGCCATGCCGGTGCCATGCCGTGCCATGCCGGTGCCATGCCGTGCCATGCCGGTGCCATGCCGTGCCATGCCGGTGCCATGCCGTGCCATGCCGGTGCCATGCCGTGCCATGCCGGTGCCATGCCGTGCCATGCCGGTGCCATGCCGTGCCATGCCGGTGCCATGCCGTGCCATGCCGGTGCCATGCCGTGCCATGCCGGTGCCATGCCGTGCCATGCCGGTGCCATGCCGTGCCATGCCGGTGCCATGCCGTGCCATGCCGGTGCCATGCCGTGCCATGCCGGTGCCATGCCGTGCCATGCCGGTGCCATGCCGTGCCATGCCGGTGCCATGCCGTGCCATGCCGGTGCCATGCCGTGCCATGCCGGTGCCATGCCGTGCCATGCCGGTGCCATGCCGTGCCATGCCGGTGCCATGCCGTGCCATGCCGTGCCATGCCGTGCCATGCCGTGCCATGCCGTGCCATGCCGGTGCCATGCCGTGCCATGCCGGTGCCATGCCGTGCCATGCCGTGCCATGCCGTGCCATGCCATTCCATGCCATTCCATGTCATTCCATGCCATTCCATGCCATTCCATGCCATTCCATGCCATTCCATGCCATTCCATGCCATTCCATGCCATTCCATGCCATTCCATGCCATTCCATGCCATTCCATGCCATTCCATGCCATTCCATGCCATTCCATGCCATTCCATGCCGTGCCATGCCGGTGCCATGCCGTGCCATGCCGGTGCCATGCCGTGCCATGCCGGTGCCATGCCGGTGCCATGCCGGTGCCATGCCGGTGCCATGCCGTGCCATGCCGGTGCCATGCCGTGCCATGCCGGTGCCATGCCGTGCCATGCCGGTGCCATGCCGTGCCATGCCGGTGCCATGCCGTGCCATGCCGGTGCCATGCCGTGCCATGCCGGTGCCATGCCGTGCCATGCCGGTGCCATGCCGTGCCATGCCTGTGCCATGCCGTGCCATGCCTGTGCCATGCCGTGCCATGCCGGTGCCATGCCGTGCCATGCCGTGCCATGCCGTGCCATGCCGTGCCATGCCGTGCCATGCCATTCCATGTCATTCCATGCCATTCCATGCCATTCCATGCCATTCCATGCCATTCCATGCCATTCCATGCCATTCCATGCCGTTCCATGCCATTCCATGCCATTCCATGCCATTCCATGCCATTCCATGCCATTCCATGCCATTCCATGCCATTCCATGCCATTCCATGCCATTCCATGCCATTCCATGCCATTCCATGCCATTCCATGCCATTCCATGCCATTCCATGCCGTGCCATGCCGGTGCCATGCCGTGCCATGCCGGTGCCATGCCGTGCCATGCCGGTGCCATGCCGTGCCATGCCGGTGCCATGCCGTGCCATGCCGGTGCCATGCCGTGCCATGCCGGTGCCATGCCGTGCCATGCCGGTGCCATGCCGTGCCATGCCGGTGCCATGCCGTGCCATGCCGGTGCCATGCCGTGCCATGCCGGTGCCATGCCGTGCCATGCCGGTGCCATGCCGTGCCATGCCGGTGCCATGCCGTGCCATGCCGGTGCCATGCCGTGCCATGCCGGTGCCATGCCGTGCCATGCCGGTGCCATGCCGTGCCATGCCGGTGCCATGCCGTGCCATGCCGGTGCCATGCCGTGCCATGCCGGTGCCATGCCGTGCCATGCCGGTGCCATGCCGGTGCCATGCCGTGCCATGCCGTGCCATGCCGGTGCCATGCCATTCCATGCCATTCCATGCCATTCCATGCCATTCCATGCCATTCCATGCCATTCCATGCCATTCCATGCCATTCCATGCCATTCCATGCCATTCCATGCCATTCCATGCCATTCCATGCCATTCCATGCCATTCCATGCCATTCCATGCCATTCCATGCCATTCCATGCCATTCCATGCCATTCCATGCCATTCCATGCCATTCCATGCCATTCCATGCCATTCCATGCCGTGCCATGCCGGTGCCATGCCGTGCCATGCCGGTGCCATGCCGTGCCATGCCGGTGCCATGCCGTGCCATGCCGGTGCCATGCCGTGCCATGCCGGTGCCATGCCGTGCCATGCCGGTGCCATGCCGTGCCATGCCGGTGCCATGCCGTGCCATGCCGGTGCCATGCCGTGCCATGCCGGTGCCATGCCGTGCCATGCCGGTGCCATGCCGTGCCATGCCGGTGCCATGCCGTGCCATGCCGTGCCATGCCGGTGCCATGCCGTGCCATGCCGTGCCATGCCGTGCCATGCCGTGCCATGCCATTCCATGCCATTCCATGTCATTCCATGCCATTCCATGCCATTCCATGCCATTCCATGCCATTCCATGCCATTCCATGCCATTCCATGCCATTCCATGCCATTCCATGCCATTCCATGCCATTCCATGCCATTCCATGCCATTCCATGCCATTCCATGCCATTCCATGCCATTCCATGCCATTCCATGCCATTCCATGCCATTCCATGCCATTCCATGCCATTCCATGCCATTCCATGCCATTCCATGCCGTGCCATGCCGGTGCCATGCCGTGCCATGCCGGTGCCATGCCGTGCCATGCCGGTGCCATGCCGGTGCCATGCCGTGCCATGCCGGTGCCATGCCGTGCCATGCCGGTGCCATGCCGTGCCATGCCGGTGCCATGCCGTGCCATGCCGGTGCCATGCCGTGCCATGCCGGTGCCATGCCGTGCCATGCCGGTGCCATGCCGTGCCATGCCGGTGCCATGCCGTGCCATGCCGGTGCCATGCCGTGCCATGCCTGTGCCATGCCGTGCCATGCCGGTGCCATGCCGTGCCATGCCGTGCCATGCCGTGCCATGCCGTGCCATGCCGGTGCCATGCCGTGCCATGCCGTGCCATGCCATTCCATGTCATTCCATGCCATTCCATGCCATTCCATGCCGTGCCATGCCGGTGCCATGCCGTGCCATGCCGGTGCCATGCCGTGCCATGCCGGTGCCATGCCGGTGCCATGCCGGTGCCATGCCGGTGCCATGCCGTGCCATGCCGGTGCCATGCCGTGCCATGCCGGTGCCATGCCGTGCCATGCCGTGCCATGCCGGTGCCATGCCGTGCCATGCCGGTGCCATGCCGTGCCATGCCGGTGCCATGCCGTGCCATGCCGCTGCCATGCCGTGCCATGCCGTGCCATGCCGGTGCCATGCCGTGCCATGCCGTGCCATGCGGTGCCATGCCATTCCATGCCATTCCATGCCATTCCATGTCATTCCATGCCATTCCATGCCATTCCATGCCATTCCATGCCATTCCATGCCATTCCATGCCATTCCATGCCATTCCATGCCAGTCCATGCCATTCCATGCCATTCCATGCCACTCAATGCGGTGCCATGCCGTGCCATGCCGTGCCATGCCGTGCTATGCCGTGCCATGCCGTGCCATGCCGTGCCATGCCGTGCCATGCCGTGCCATGCGGTGCCATGTCATTCCATGCCATTCCATGTCATTCCATGCCATTCCATGCCATTCCATGCCATTCCATGCCATTCCATGCCATTCCATGCCATTCCATGCCGTTCCATGCCATTCCATGCCATTCCATGCCATTCCATGCCATTCCATGCCATTCCATGCCATTCCATGCCATTCCATGCCATTCCATGCCATTCCATGCCATTCCATGCCATTCCATGCCATTCCATGCCATTCCATGCCATTCCATGCCATTCCATGCCATTCCATGCCATTCCATGCCATTCCATGCCATTCCATGCCATTCCATGCCATTCCATGCCATTCCATGCCATTCCATGCCATTCCATGCCGTGCCATGCCGGTGCCATGCCGTGCCATGCCGGTGCCATGCCGTGCCATGCCGGTGCCATGCCGTGCCATGCCGGTGCCATGCCGTGCCATGCCGGTGCCATGCCGGTGCCATGCCGTGCCATGCCGGTGCCATGCCGTGCCATGCCGGTGCCATGCCGTGCCATGCCGTGCCATGCCGGTGCCATGCCGTGCCATGCCGGTGCCATGCCGTGCCATGCCATTCCATGCCGTGCCATGCCGGTGCCCTGCCGTGCCATGCCGGTGCCATGCCGTGCCATGCCGGTGCCATGCCGTGCCATGCCGGTGCCATGCCGTGCCATGCCGGTGCCATGCCGTGCCATGCCGGTGCCATGCCGTGCCATGCCGGTGCCATGCCGTGCCATGCCGGTGCCATGCCGTGCCATGCCGGTGCCATGCCGTGCCATGCCGGTGCCATGCCGTGCCATGCCGGTGCCATGCCGTGCCATGCCGGTGCCATGCCGGTGCCATGCCGTGCCATGCCGGTGCCATGCCGTGCCATGCCGGTGCCATGCCGTGCCATGCCGGTGCCATGCCGTGCCATGCCGGTGCCATGCCGTGCCATGCCGGTGCCATGCCGTGCCATGCCGGTGCCATGCCGTGCCATGCCGGTGCCATGCCGTGCCATGCCGGTGCCATGCCGTGCCATGCCGGTGCCATGCCGTGCCATGCCGGTGCCATGCCGTGCCATGCCGGTGCCATGCCGTGCCATGCCGGTGCCATGCCGTGCCATGCCGGTGCCATGCCGTGCCATGCCGGTGCCATGCCGTGCCATGCCGGTGCCATGCCGTGCCATGCCGGTGCCATGCCGGTGCCATGCCGGTGCCATGCCGTGCCATGCCGTGCCATGCCGGTGCCATGCCATTCCATGCCATTCCATGCCATTCCATGCCATTCCATGCCATTCCATGCCATTCCATGCCATTCCATGCCATTCCATGCCATTCCATGCCATTCCATGCCATTCCATGCCATTCCATGCCATTCCATGCCATTCCATGCCATTCCATGCCGTGCCATGCCGGTGCCATGCCGGTGCCATGCCGTGCCATGCCGGTGCCATGCCGTGCCATGCCGGTGCCATGCCGTGCCATGCCGGTGCCATGCCGTGCCATGCCGGTGCCATGCCGTGCCATGCCGGTGCCATGCCGTGCCATGCCGGTGCCATGCCGTGCCATGCCGGTGCCATGCCGTGCCATGCCGGTGCCATGCCGTGCCATGCCGGTGCCATGCCGTGGCATGCCGGTGCCATGCCGTGCCATGCCGGTGCCATGCCGTGCCATGCCGGTGCCATGCCGTGCCATGCCGGTGCCATGCCGTGCCATGCCGGTGCCATGCCGTGCCATGCCGGTGCCATGCCGTGCCATGCCGGTGCCATGCCGTGCCATGCCGGTGCCATGCCGTGCCATGCCGGTGCCATGCCGTGCCATGCCGGTGCCATGCCGTGCCATGCCGGTGCCATGCCGTGCCATGCCGGTGCCATGCCGTGCCATGCCGTGCCATGCCGTGCCATGCCGGTGCCATGCCGTGCCATGCCGGTGCCATGCCGTGCCATGCCGTGCCATGCCGTGCCATGCCATTCCATGCCATTCCATGTCATTCCATGCCATTCCATGCCATTCCATGCCATTCCATGCCATTCCATGCCATTCCATGCCATTCCATGCCATTCCATGCCATTCCATGCCATTCCATGCCATTCCATGCCATTCCATGCCATTCCATGCCATTCCATGCCATTCCATGCCATTCCATGCCATTCCATGCCATTCCATGCCATTCCATGCCATTCCATGCCATTCCATGCCATTCCATGCCATTCCATGCCATTCCATGCCATTCCATGCCATTCCATGCCATTCCATGCCATTCCATGCCATTCCATGCCATTCCATGCCATTCCATGCCATTCCATGCCATTCCATGCCATTCCATGCCATTCCATGCCATTCCATGCCGTGCCATGCCGGTGCCATGCCGTGCCATGCCGGTGCCATGCCGTGCCATGCCGGTGCCATGCCGGTGCCATGCCGTGCCATGCCGGTGCCATGCCGTGCCATGCCGGTGCCATGCCGGTGCCATGCCATTCCATGCCATTCCATGCCATTCCATGCCATTCCATGCCATTCCATGCCATTCCATGCCATTCCATGCCATTCCATGCCATTCCATGCCATTCCATGCCATTCCATGCCATTCCATGCCATTCCATGCCATTCCATGCCATTCCATGCCATTCCATGCCATTCCATGCCATTCCATGCCATTCCATGCCATTCCATGCCATTCCATGCCATTCCATGCCATTCCATGCCATTCCATGCCATTCCATGCCATTCCATGCCATTCCATGCCATTCCATGCCATTCCATGCCATTCCATGCCATTCCATGCCATTCCATGCCGTGCCATGCCGGTGCCATGCCGTGCCATGCCGGTGCCATGCCGTGCCATGCCGGTGCCATGCCGTGCCATGCCGGTGCCATGCCGTGCCATGCCGGTGCCATGCCGTGCCATGCCGGTGCCATGCCGTGCCATGCCGGTGCCATGCCGTGCCATGCCGGTGCCATGCCGTGCCATGCCGGTGCCATGCCGTGCCATGCCGGTGCCATGCCGTGCCATGCCGGTGCCATGCCGTGCCATGCCGGTGCCATGCCGTGCCATGCCGGTGCCATGCCGTGCCATGCCGGTGCCATGCCGTGCCATGCCGGTGCCATGCCGTGCCATGCCGGTGCCATGCCGTGCCATGCCGGTGCCATGCCGTGCCATGCCGGTGCCATGCCGTGCCATGCCGGTGCCATGCCGTGCCATGCCGGTGCCATGCCGTGCCATGCCGGTGCCATGCCGTGCCATGCCGGTGCCATGCCGTGCCATGCCGGTGCCATGCCGTGCCATGCCGGTGCCATGCCGTGCCATGCCGGTGCCATGCCGTGCCATGCCGGTGCCATGCCGTGCCATGCCGGTGCCATGCCGTGCCATGCCGGTGCCATGCCGTGCCATGCCGGTGCCATGCCGTGCCATGCCGGTGCCATGCCGTGCCATGCCGGTGCCATGCCGTGCCATGCCGGTGCCATGCCGTGCCATGCCGGTGCCATGCCGTGCCATGCCGTGCCATGCCGTGCCATGCCGTGCCATGCCGTGCCATGCCGGTGCCATGCCGTGCCATGCCGGTGCCATGCCGTGCCATGCCATTCCATGCCATTCCATGTCATTCCATGCCATTCCATGCCATTCCATGCCATTCCATGCCATTCCATGCCATTCCATGCCATTCCATGCCATTCCATGCCATTCCATGCCATTCCATGCCATTCCATGCCATTCCATGCCATTCCATGCCATTCCATGCCATTCCATGCCATTCCATGCCATTCCATGCCATTCCATGCCATTCCATGCCATTCCATGCCATTCCATGCCATTCCATGCCATTCCATGCCATTCCATGCCATTCCATGCCATTCCATGCCATTCCATGCCATTCCATGCCATTCCATGCCATTCCATGCCATTCCATGCCATTCCATGCCATTCCATGCCATTCCATGCCATTCCATGCCATTCCATGCCATTCCATGCCATTCCATGCCATTCCATGCCATTCCATGCCATTCCATGCCATTCCATGCCATTCCATGCCATTCCATGCCATTCCATGCCATTCCATGCCGTGCCATGCCGGTGCCATGCCGTGCCATGCCGGTGCCATGCCGTGCCATGCCGGTGCCATGCCGGTGCCATGCCGGTGCCATGCCGGTGCCATGCCGTGCCATGCCGGTGCCATGCCGTGCCATGCCGGTGCCATGCCGTGCCATGCCGGTGCCATGCCGTGCCATGCCGGTGCCATGCCGTGCCATGCCGGTGCCATGCCGTGCCATGCCTGTGCCATGCCGTGCCATGCCTGTGCCATGCCGTGCCATGCCGGTGCCATGCCGTGCCATGCCGTGCCATGCCGTGCCATGCCGTGCCATGCCGTGCCATGCCATTCCATGTCATTCCATGCCATTCCATGCCATTCCATGCCATTCCATGCCATTCCATGCCATTCCATGCCATTCCATGCCGTTCCATGCCATTCCATGCCATTCCATGCCATTCCATGCCATTCCATGCCATTCCATGCCATTCCATGCCATTCCATGCCATTCCATGCCATTCCATGCCATTCCATGCCATTCCATGCCATTCCATGCCATTCCATGCCATTCCATGCCATTCCATGCCATTCCATGCCATTCCATGCCGTGCCATGCCGGTGCCATGCCGTGCCATGCCGGTGCCATGCCGTGCCATGCCGGTGCCATGCCGTGCCATGCCGGTGCCATGCCGTGCCATGCCGGTGCCATGCCGTGCCATGCCGGTGCCATGCCGTGCCATGCCGGTGCCATGCCGTGCCATGCCGGTGCCATGCCGTGCCATGCCGGTGCCATGCCGTGCCATGCCGGTGCCATGCCGTGCCATGCCGGTGCCATGCCGTGCCATGCCGGTGCCATGCCGTGCCATGCCGGTGCCATGCCGTGCCATGCCGGTGCCATGCCGTGCCATGCCGGTGCCATGCCGGTGCCATGCCGTGCCATGCCGTGCCATGCCGTGCCATGCCGGTGCCATGCCATTCCATGCCATTCCATGCCATTCCATGCCATTCCATGCCATTCCATGCCATTCCATGCCATTCCATGCCATTCCATGCCATTCCATGCCATTCCATGCCATTCCATGCCATTCCATGCCATTCCATGCCATTCCATGCCATTCCATGCCGTGCCATGCCGGTGCCATGCCGTGCCATGCCGGTGCCATGCCGTGCCATGCCGGTGCCATGCCGTGCCATGCCGGTGCCATGCCGTGCCATGCCGTGCCATGCCGGTGCCATGCCGTGCCATGCCGGTGCCATGCCGTGCCATGCCGGTGCCATGCCGTGCCATGCCGGTGCCATGCCGTGCCATGCCGGTGCCATGCCGTGCCATGCCGGTGCCATGCCGTGCCATGCCGGTGCCATGCCGTGCCATGCCGGTGCCATGCCGTGCCATGCCGGTGCCATGCCGTGCCATGCCGGTGCCATGCCGTGCCATGCCGTGCCATGCCGTGCCATGCCGGTGCCATGCCGTGCCATGCCGGTGCCATGCCGTGCCATGCCGTGCCATGCCGTGCCATGCCATTCCATGCCATTCCATGTCATTCCATGCCATTCCATGCCATTCCATGCCATTCCATGCCATTCCATGCCATTCCATGCCATTCCATGCCATTCCATGCCATTCCATGCCATTCCATGCCATTCCATGCCATTCCATGCCATTCCATGCCATTCCATGCCATTCCATGCCATTCCATGCCATTCCATGCCATTCCATGCCATTCCATGCCATTCCATGCCATTCCATGCCATTCCATGCCATTCCATGCCATTCCATGCCATTCCATGCCATTCCATGCCATTCCATGCCATTCCATGCCATTCCATGCCATTCCATGCCATTCCATGCCGTGCCATGCCGGTGCCATGCCGTGCCATGCCGGTGCCATGCCGTGCCATGCCGGTGCCATGCCGTGCCATGCCGTGCCATGCCGGTGCCATGCCGGTGCCATGCCGTGCCATGCCGGTGCCATGCCGTGCCATGCCGGTGCCATGCCGTGCCATGCCGGTGCCATGCCGTGCCATGCCGGTGCCATGCCGTGCCATGCCGGTGCCATGCCGTGCCATGCCGGTGCCATGCCGTGCCATGCCTGTGCCATGCCGTGCCATGCCTGTGCCATGCCGTGCCATGCCGGTGCCATGCCGTGCCATGCCGTGCCATGCCGTGCCATGCCGTGCCATGCCGGTGCCATGCCGTGCCATGCCGTGCCATGCCATTCCATGTCATTCCATGCCATTCCATGCCATTCCATGCCATTCCATGCCATTCCATGCCATTCCATGCCATTCCATGCCGTTCCATGCCATTCCATGCCATTCCATGCCATTCCATGCCATTCCATGCCATTCCATGCCATTCCATGCCATTCCATGCCATTCCATGCCATTCCATGCCATTCCATGCCATTCCATGCCATTCCATGCCATTCCATGCCATTCCATGCCATTCCATGCCATTCCATGCCGTGCCATGCCGGTGCCATGCCGTGCCATGCCGGTGCCATGCCGTGCCATGCCGGTGCCATGCCGTGCCATGCCGGTGCCATGCCGTGCCATGCCGGTGCCATGCCGTGCCATGCCGGTGCCATGCCGTGCCATGCCGGTGCCATGCCGTGCCATGCCGGTGCCATGCCGTGCCATGCCGGTGCCATGCCGTGCCATGCCGGTGCCATGCCGTGCCATGCCGGTGCCATGCCGTGCCATGCCGGTGCCATGCCGGTGCCATGCCGTGCCATGCCGGTGCCATGCCGTGCCATGCCGGTGCCATGCCGTGCCATGCCGGTGCCATGCCGTGCCATGCCGGTGCCATGCCGTGCCATGCCGGTGCCATGCCGTGCCATGCCGGTGCCATGCCGTGCCATGCCGGTGCCATGCCGTGCCATGCCGGTGCCATGCCGTGCCATGCCGGTGCCATGCCGGTGCCATGCCGTGCCATGCCGGTGCCATGCCGTGCCATGCCGTGCCATGCCATTCCATGCCATTCCATGCCATTCCATGCCATTCCATGCCGGTGCCATGCCGGTGCCATGCCGTGCCATGCCGGTGCCATGCCGTTCCATGCCATTCCATGCCATTCCATGCCATTCCATGCCATTCCATGCCATTCCATGCCATTCCATGCCATTCCATGCCATTCCATGCCATTCCATGTCATTCCATGCCATTCCATGCCATTCCATGCCATTCCATGCCATTCCATGCCATTCCATGCCATTCCATGCCATTCCATGCCATTCCATGCCATTCCATGCCATTCCATGCCATTCCATGCCATTCCATGCCATTCCATGCCATTCCATGCCATTCCATGCCATTCCATGCCATTCCATGCCATTCCATGCCATTCCATGCCATTCCATGCCATTCCATGCCATTCCATGCCATTCCATGCCATTCCATGCCATTCCATGCCATTCCATGCCATTCCATGCCATTCCATGCCATTCCATGCCATTCCATGCCATTCCATGCCATTCCATGCCGTGCCATGCCATTCCATGCCGTGCCATGCCGGTGCCATGCCGTGCCATGCCGGTGCCATGCCGTGCCATGCCGGTGCCATGCCGTGCCATGCCGGTGCCATGCCGTGCCATGCCGTGCCATGCCATTCCATGCCATTCCATGTCATTCCATGCCATTCCATGCCATTCCATGCCATTCCATGCCATTCCATGCCATTCCATGCCATTCCATGCCATTCCATGCCATTCCATGCCATTCCATGCCATTCCATGCCATTCCATGCCATTCCATGCCATTCCATGCCATTCCATGCCATTCCATGCCATTCCATGCCATTCCATGCCATTCCATGCCATTCCATGCCATTCCATGCCATTCCATGCCATTCCATGCCATTCCATGCCATTCCATGCCATTCCATGCCATTCCATGCCATTCCATGCCATTCCATGCCATTCCATGCCATTCCATGCCATTCCATGCCATTCCATGCCATTCCATGCCATTCCATGCCATTCCATGCCATTCCATGCCATTCCATGCCATTCCATGCCATTCCATGCCATTCCATGCCATTCCATGCCATTCCATGCCATTCCATGCCATTCCATGCCATTCCATGCCATTCCATGCCATTCCATGCCATTCCATGCCATTCCATGCCATTCCATGCCATTCCATGCCATTCCATGCCATTCCATGCCATTCCATGCCATTCCATGCCATTCCATGCCATTCCATGCCATTCCATGCCATTCCATGCCATTCCATGCCATTCCATGCCATTCCATGCCATTCCATGCCATTCCATGCCATTCCATGCCATTCCATGCCATTCCATGCCATTCCATGCCATTCCATGCCATTCCATGCCATTCCATGCCATTCCATGCCATTCCATGCCATTCCATGCCATTCCATGCCTTTCAATGCCATTCCATGCCATTCCATGCCTTTCAATGCCGTGCCATGCCGTGCCATGCCGTGCCATGCCATTCCATGCCATTCCATGCCATTCCATGCCATTCCATGCCATTCCATGCCATTCCATGCCATTCCATGCCATTCCATGCCATTCCATGCCATTCCATGCCATTCCATGCCATTCCATGCCATTCCATGCCATTCCATGCCATTCCATGCCATTCCATGCCATTCCATGCCATTCCATGCCTTTCAATGCCGTGCCATGCCGTGCCATGCCGTGCCATGCCATTCCATGCCATTCCATGCCATTCCATGCCATTCCATGCCATTCCATGCCATTCCATGCCATTCCATGCCATTCCATGCCATTCCATGCCATTCCATGCCGTGCCATGCCGGTGCCATGCCGTGCCATGCCGGTGCCATGCCGTGCCATGCCGGTGCCATGCCGTGCCATGCCGTGCCATGCCGGTGCCATGCCGTGCCATGCCGGTGCCATGCCGTGCCATGCCGGTGCCATGCCGTGCCATGCCGTGCCATGCCGGTGCCATGCCGTGCCATGCCGTGCCATGCGGTGCCATGCCATTCCATGCCATTCCATGCCATTCCATGTCATTCCATGCCATTCCATGCCATTCCATGCCATTCCATGCCATTCCATGCCAGTCCATGCCAGTCCATGCCATTCCATGCCATTCCATGCCATTCCATGCCACTCAATGCGGTGCCATGCCGTGCCATGCCGTGCCATGCCGGTGCCATGACGTGCCATGCCGGTGCCATGCCGTGCCATGCCGTGCCATGCCGGTGCCATGCCGGTGCCATGCCGGTGCCATGCCGGTGCCATGCCGGTGCCATGCCGGTGCCATGCCGGTGCCATGCCATTCCATGCCATTCCATGCCATTCCATGCCATTCCATGCCTTTCAATGCCGTGCCATGCCGTGCCATGCCGTGCCATGCCATTCCATGCCATTCCATGCCATTCCATGCCATTCCATGCCATTCCATGCCATTCCATGCCATTCCATGCCATTCCATGCCATTCCATGCCATTCCATGCCATTCCATGCCATTCCATGCCGTGCCATGCCGGTGCCATGCCGTGCCATGCCGGTGCCATGCCGTGCCATGCCGGTGCCATGCCGTGCCATGCCGTGCCATGCCGGTGCCATGCCGTGCCATGCCGGTGCCATGCCGTGCCATGCCGGTGCCATGCCGTGCCATGCCGGTGCCATGCCGTGCCATGCCGTGCCATGCCGGTGCCATGCCGTGCCATGCCGTGCCATGCGGTGCCATGCCATTCCATGCCATTCCATGCCATTCCATGCCATTCCATGTCATTCCATGCCATTCCATGCCATTCCATGCCATTCCATGCCATTCCATGCCATTCCATGCCATTCCATGCCATTCCATGCCATTCCATGCCATTCCATGCCATTCCATGCCATTCCATGCCATTCCATGCCATTCCATGCCATTCCATGCCATTCCATGCCATTCCATGCCATTCCATGCCATTCCATGCCATTCCATGCCATTCCATGCCATTCCATGCCTTTCAATGCCGTGCCATGCCGTGCCATGCCGTGCCATGCCATTCCATGCCATTCCATGCCATTCCATGCCATTCCATGCCGTGCCATGCCGGTGCCATGCCGTGCCATGCCGGTGCCATGCCGTGCCATGCCGGTGCCATGCCGTGCCATGCCGGTGCCATGCCGTGCCATGCCGTGCCATGCCGGTGCCATGCCGTGCCATGCCGGTGCTATGCCGTGCCATGCCGGTGCCATGCCGTGCCATGCCGTGCCATGCCGGTGCCATGCCGTGCCATGCCGTGCCATGCGGTGCCATGCCATTCCATGCCATTCCATGCCATTCCATGTCATTCCATGCCATTCCATGCCATTCCATGCCATTCCATGCCATTCCATGCCATTCCATGCCATTCCATGCCATTCCATGCCATTCCATGCCATTCCATGCCATTCCATGCCATTCCATGCCATTCCATGCCATTCCATGCCATTCCATGCCATTCCATGCCATTCCATGCCATTCCATGCCATTCCATGCCATTCCATGCCATTCCATGCCATTCCATGCCTTTCAATGCCGTGCCATGCCGTGCCATGCCGTGCCATGCCATTCCATGCCATTCCATGCCATTCCATGCCATTCCATGCCGTGCCATGCCGGTGCCATGCCGTGCCATGCCGGTGCCATGCCGTGCCATGCCGGTGCCATGCCGTGCCATGCCGGTGCCATGCCGTGCCATGCCGTGCCATGCCGGTGCCATGCCGTGCCATGCCGGTGCTATGCCGTGCCATGCCGGTGCCATGCCGGTGCCATGCCGTGCCATGCCGGTGCCATGCCGTGCCATGCCGGTGCCATGCCGTGCCATGCCGGTGCCATGCCGTGCCATGCCGGTGCCATGCCGTGGCATGCCGGTGCCATGCCGTGGCATGCCGGTGCCATGCCGTGCCATGCCGGTGCCATGCCGTGCCATGCCGGTGCCATGCCGTGCCATGCCGGTGCCATGCCGTGCCATGCCGGTGCCATGCCGTGCCATGCCGGTGCCATGCCGTGCCATGCCGGTGCCATGCCGTGCCATGCCGGTGCCATGCCGTGCCATGCCGGTGCCATGCCGTGCCATGCCGGTGCCATGCCGTGCCATGCCGTGCCATGCCGTGCCATGCCGTGCCATGCCGGTGCCATGCCGTGCCATGCCGGTGCCATGCCGTGCCATGCCGTGCCATGCCGTGCCATGCCATTCCATGCCATTCCATGTCATTCCATGCCATTCCATGCCATTCCATGCCATTCCATGCCATTCCATGCCATTCCATGCCATTCCATGCCATTCCATGCCATTCCATGCCATTCCATGCCATTCCATGCCATTCCATGCCATTCCATGCCATTCCATGCCATTCCATGCCATTCCATGCCATTCCATGCCATTCCATGCCATTCCATGCCATTCCATGCCATTCCATGCCATTCCATGCCATTCCATGCCATTCCATGCCATTCCATGCCATTCCATGCCATTCCATGCCATTCCATGCCATTCCATGCCATTCCATGCCATTCCATGCCATTCCATGCCATTCCATGCCGTGCCATGCCGGTGCCATGCCGTGCCATGCCGGTGCCATGCCGTGCCATGCCGGTGCCATGCCGGTGCCATGCCGGTGCCATGCCGGTGCCATGCCGTGCCATGCCGGTGCCATGCCGTGCCATGCCGGTGCCATGCCGTGCCATGCCGGTGCCATGCCGTGCCATGCCGGTGCCATGCCGTGCCATGCCGGTGCCATGCCGTGCCATGCCTGTGCCATGCCGTGCCATGCCTGTGCCATGCCGTGCCATGCCGGTGCCATGCCGTGCCATGCCGTGCCATGCCGTGCCATGCCGTGCCATGCCGTGCCATGCCATTCCATGTCATTCCATGCCATTCCATGCCATTCCATGCCATTCCATGCCATTCCATGCCATTCCATGCCATTCCATGCCGTTCCATGCCATTCCATGCCATTCCATGCCATTCCATGCCATTCCATGCCATTCCATGCCATTCCATGCCATTCCATGCCATTCCATGCCATTCCATGCCATTCCATGCCATTCCATGCCATTCCATGCCATTCCATGCCGTGCCATGCCGGTGCCATGCCGTGCCATGCCGGTGCCATGCCGTGCCATGCCGGTGCCATGCCGTGCCATGCCGGTGCCATGCCGTGCCATGCCGGTGCCATGCCGTGCCATGCCGGTGCCATGCCGTGCCATGCCGGTGCCATGCCGTGCCATGCCGGTGCCATGCCGTGCCATGCCGGTGCCATGCCGTGCCATGCCGGTGCCATGCCGTGCCATGCCGGTGCCATGCCGTGCCATGCCGGTGCCATGCCGTGCCATGCCGGTGCCATGCCGTGCCATGCCGGTGCCATGCCGTGCCATGCCGGTGCCATGCCGTGCCATGCCGGTGCCATGCCGTGCCATGCCGGTGCCATGCCGTGCCATGCCGGTGCCATGCCGTGCCATGCCGGTGCCATGCCGTGCCATGCCGGTGCCATGCCGTGCCATGCCGGTGCCATGCCGTGCCATGCCGGTGCCATGCCGTGCCATGCCGGTGCCATGCCGTGCCATGCCGTGCCATGCCGGTGCCATGCCGGTGCCATGCCGTGCCATGCCGTGCCATGCCGGTGCCATGCCATTCCATGCCATTCCATGCCATTCCATGCCATTCCATGCCATTCCATGCCATTCCATGCCATTCCATGCCATTCCATGCCATTCCATGCCATTCCATGCCATTCCATGCCATTCCATGCCATTCCATGCCATTCCATGCCATTCCATGCCATTCCATGCCATTCCATGCCATTCCATGCCATTCCATGCCATTCCATGCCGTGCCATGCCGGTGCCATGCCGTGCCATGCCGGTGCCATGCCGTGCCATGCCGGTGCCATGCCGTGCCATGCCGGTGCCATGCCGTGCCATGCCGGTGCCATGCCGTGCCATGCCGGTGCCATGCCGTGCCATGCCGGTGCCATGCCGTGCCATGCCGGTGCCATGCCGTGCCATGCCGGTGCCATGCCGTGCCATGCCGGTGCCATGCCGTGCCATGCCGGTGCCATGCCGTGCCATGCCGGTGCCATGCCGTGCCATGCCGGTGCCATGCCGTGCCATGCCGGTGCCATGCCGTGCCATGCCGGTGCCATGCCGTGCCATGCCGGTGCCATGCCGTGCCATGCCGTGCCATGCCGTGCCATGCCGGTGCCATGCCGTGCCATGCCGGTGCCATGCCGTGCCATGCCGTGCCATGCCGTGCCATGCCATTCCATGCCATTCCATGTCATTCCATGCCATTCCATGCCATTCCATGCCATTCCATGCCATTCCATGCCATTCCATGCCATTCCATGCCATTCCATGCCATTCCATGCCATTCCATGCCATTCCATGCCATTCCATGCCATTCCATGCCATTACATGCCATTCCATGCCATTCCATGCCATTCCATGCCATTCCATGCCATTCCATGCCATTCCATGCCATTCCATGCCATTCCATGCCATTCCATGCCATTCCATGCCATTCCATGCCATTCCATGCCATTCCATGCCATTCCATGCCATTCCATGCCATTCCATGCCATTCCATGCCGTGCCATGCCGGTGCCATGCCGTGCCATGCCGGTGCCATGCCGTGCCATGCCGTGCCATGCCGTGCCATGCCGTGCCATGCCGGTGCCATGCCGGTGCCATGCCGTGCCATGCCGGTGCCATGCCGTGCCATGCCGGTGCCATGCCGTGCCATGCCGGTGCCATGCCGTGCCATGCCGGTGCCATGCCGTGCCATGCCGGTGCCATGCCGTGCCATGCCGGTGCCATGCCGTGCCATGCCTGTGCCATGCCGTGCCATGCCGGTGCCATGCCGTGCCATGCCGTGCCATGCCGTGCCATGCCGTGCCATGCCGGTGCCATGCCGTGCCATGCCGTGCCATGCCATTCCATGTCATTCCATGCCATTCCATGTCATTCCATGCCATTCCATGCCATTCCATGCCATTCCATGCCATTCCATGCCATTCCATGCCATTCCATGCCGTTCCATGCCATTCCATGCCATTCCATGCCATTCCATGCCATTCCATGCCATTCCATGCCATTCCATGCCATTCCATGCCATTCCATGCCATTCCATGCCATTCCATGCCATTCCATGCCATTCCATGCCATTCCATGCCATTCCATGCCATTCCATGCCATTCCATGCCATTCCATGCCGTGCCATGCCGGTGCCATGCCGTGCCATGCCGGTGCCATGCCGTGCCATGCCGGTGCCATGCCGTGCCATGCCGGTGCCATGCCGTGCCATGCCGGTGCCATGCCGTGCCATGCCGGTGCCATGCCGTGCCATGCCGGTGCCATGCCGTGCCATGCCGGTGCCATGCCGTGCCATGCCGGTGCCATGCCGTGCCATGCCGGTGCCATGCCGTGCCATGCCGGTGCCATGCCGTGCCATGCCGGTGCCATGCCGTGCCATGCCGGTGCCATGCCGGTGCCATGCCGTGCCATGCCGGTGCCATGCCGTGCCATGCCGGTGCCATGCCGTGCCATGCCGGTGCCATGCCGTGCCATGCCGGTGCCATGCCGTGCCATGCCGGTGCCATGCCGTGCCATGCCGGTGCCATGCCGTGCCATGCCGGTGCCATGCCGTGCCATGCCGGTGCCATGCCGTGCCATGCCGGTGCCATGCCGGTGCCATGCCGTGCCATGCCGGTGCCATGCCGTGCCATGCCGTGCCATGCCATTCCATGCCATTCCATGCCGGTGCCATGCCGGTGCCATGCCGTGCCATGCCGGTGCCATGCCGTTCCATGCCATTCCATGCCATTCCATGCCATTCCATGCCATTCCATGCCATTCCATGCCATTCCATGCCATTCCATGCCATTCCATGTCATTCCATGCCATTCCATGCCATTCCATGCCATTCCATGCCATTCCATGCCATTCCATGCCATTCCATGCCATTCCATGCCATTCCATGCCATTCCATGCCATTCCATGCCATTCCATGCCATTCCATGCCATTCCATGCCATTCCATGCCATTCCATGCCATTCCATGCCATTCCATGCCATTCCATGCCATTCCATGCCATTCCATGCCATTCCATGCCATTCCATGCCATTCCATGCCATTCCATGCCATTCCATGCCATTCCATGCCATTCCATGCCATTCCATGCCATTCCATGCCGTGCCATGCCATTCCATGCCGTGCCATGCCGGTGCCATGCCGTGCCATGCCGGTGCCATGCCGTGCCATGCCGGTGCCATGCCGTGCCATGCCGGTGCCATGCCGTGCCATGCCGGTGCCATGCCGTGCCATGCCGTGCCATGCCATTCCATGCCATTCCATGTCATTCCATGCCATTCCATGTCATTCCATGCCATTCCATGCCATTCCATGCCATTCCATGCCATTCCATGCCATTCCATGCCATTCCATGCCATTCCATGCCATTCCATGCCATTCCATGCCATTCCATGCCATTCCATGCCATTCCATGCCATTCCATGCCATTCCATGCCGTGCCATGCCGGTGCCATGCCGTGCCATGCCGGTGCCATGCCGTGCCATGCCGGTGCCATGCCGTGCCATGCCGGTGCCATGCCGGTGCCATGCCGTGCCATGCCGGTGCCATGCCGTGCCATGCCGGTGCCATGCCGTGCCATGCCGTGCCATGCCGTGCCATGCCGGTGCCATGCCGTGCCATGCCGTGCCATGCCGGTGCCATGCCGTGCCATGCCGTGCCATGCGGTGCCATGCCATTCCATGCCATTCCATGCCATTCCATGTCATTCCATGCCATTCCATGCCATTCCATGCCATTCCATGCCATTCCATGCCAGTCCATGCCAGTCCATGCCATTCCATGCCATTCCATGCCATTCCATGCCACTCAATGCGGTGCCATGCCGTGCCATGCCGTGCCATGCCGGTGCCATGACGTGCCATGCCGGTGCCATGCCGTGCCATGCCGTGCCATGCCGGTGCCATGCCGGTGCCATGCCGGTGCCATGCCGGTGCCATGCCGGTGCCATGCCGTGCCATGCCGGTGCCATGCCGTGCCATGCCGGTGCCATGCCGTGCCATGCCGTGCCATGCCGGTGCCATGCCGTGCCATGCCGTGCCATGCGGTGCCATGCCATTCCATGCCATTCCATGCCATTCCATGTCATTCCATGCCATTCCATGCCATTCCATGCCATTCCATGCCATTCCATGCCATTCCATGCCATTCCATGCCATTCCATGCCAGTCCATGCCATTCCATGCCATTCCATGCCACTCAATGCGGTGCCATGCCGTGCCATGCCGTGCCATGCCGTGCTATGCCGTGCCATGCCGTGCCATGCCGTGCCATGCCGTGCCATGCCGTGCCATGCGGTGCCATGTCATTCCATGCCATTCCATGTCATTCCATGCCATTCCATGTCATTCCATGCCATTCCATGCCATTCCATGCCATTCCATGCCATTCCATGCCATTCCATGCCATTCCATGCCGTTCCATGCCATTCCATGCCATTCCATGCCATTCCATGCCATTCCATGCCATTCCATGCCATTCCATGCCATTCCATGCCATTCCATGCCATTCCATGCCATTCCATGCCATTCCATGCCGTGCCATGCCGGTGCCATGCCGTGCCATGCCGGTGCCATGCCGTGCCATGCCGGTGCCATGCCGTGCCATGCCGGTGCCATGCCGTGCCATGCCGGTGCCATGCCGGTGCCATGCCGTGCCATGCCGGTGCCATGCCGTGCCATGCCGGTGCCATGCCGTGCCATGCCGTGCCATGCCGTGCCATGCCGGTGCCATGCCGTGCCATGCCGTGCCATGCCGGTGCCATGCCGTGCCATGCCGGTGCCATGCCGTGCCATGCCGGTGCCATGCCGTGCCATGCCGGTGCCATGCCGTGCCATGCCGTGCCATGCCGTGCCATGCCGGTGCCATGCCGTGCCATGCCGGTGCCATGCCGTGCCATGCCGTGCCATGCCGTGCCATGCCATTCCATGCCATTCCATGTCATTCCATGCCATTCCATGCCATTCCATGCCATTCCATGCCATTCCATGCCATTCCATGCCATTCCATGCCATTCCATGCCATTCCATGCCATTCCATGCCATTCCATGCCATTCCATGCCATTCCATGCCATTCCATGCCATTCCATGCCATTCCATGCCATTCCATGCCATTCCATGCCATTCCATGCCATTCCATGCCATTCCATGCCATTCCATGCCATTCCATGCCATTCCATGCCATTCCATGCCATTCCATGCCATTCCATGCCATTCCATGCCATTCCATGCCATTCCATGCCATTCCATGCCGTGCCATGCCGGTGCCATGCCGTGCCATGCCGGTGCCATGCCGTGCCATGCCGTGCCATGCCGTGCCATGCCGTGCCATGCCGGTGCCATGCCGGTGCCATGCCGTGCCATGCCGGTGCCATGCCGTGCCATGCCGGTGCCATGCCGTGCCATGCCGGTGCCATGCCGTGCCATGCCGGTGCCATGCCGTGCCATGCCGGTGCCATGCCGTGCCATGCCGGTGCCATGCCGTGCCATGCCTGTGCCATGCCGTGCCATGCCGGTGCCATGCCGTGCCATGCCGTGCCATGCCGTGCCATGCCGTGCCATGCCGGTGCCATGCCGTGCCATGCCGTGCCATGCCATTCCATGTCATTCCATGCCATTCCATGTCATTCCATGCCATTCCATGCCATTCCATGCCATTCCATGCCATTCCATGCCATTCCATGCCATTCCATGCCGTTCCATGCCATTCCATGCCATTCCATGCCATTCCATGCCATTCCATGCCATTCCATGCCATTCCATGCCATTCCATGCCATTCCATGCCATTCCATGCCATTCCATGCCATTCCATGCCATTCCATGCCATTCCATGCCATTCCATGCCATTCCATGCCATTCCATGCCATTCCATGCCGTGCCATGCCGGTGCCATGCCGTGCCATGCCGGTGCCATGCCGTGCCATGCCGGTGCCATGCCGTGCCATGCCGGTGCCATGCCGTGCCATGCCGGTGCCATGCCGTGCCATGCCGGTGCCATGCCGTGCCATGCCGGTGCCATGCCGTGCCATGCCGGTGCCATGCCGTGCCATGCCGGTGCCATGCCGTGCCATGCCGGTGCCATGCCGTGCCATGCCGGTGCCATGCCGTGCCATGCCGGTGCCATGCCGTGCCATGCCGGTGCCATGCCGGTGCCATGCCGTGCCATGCCGGTGCCATGCCGTGCCATGCCGGTGCCATGCCGTGCCATGCCGGTGCCATGCCGTGCCATGCCGGTGCCATGCCGTGCCATGCCGGTGCCATGCCGTGCCATGCCGGTGCCATGCCGTGCCATGCCGGTGCCATGCCGTGCCATGCCGGTGCCATGCCGTGCCATGCCGGTGCCATGCCGTGCCATGCCGGTGCCATGCCGGTGCCATGCCGTGCCATGCCGGTGCCATGCCGTGCCATGCCGGTGCCATGCCGTGCCATGCCGTGCCATGCCATTCCATGCCATTCCATGCCGGTGCCATGCCGGTGCCATGCCGTGCCATGCCGGTGCCATGCCGTTCCATGCCATTCCATGCCATTCCATGCCATTCCATGCCATTCCATGCCATTCCATGCCATTCCATGCCATTCCATGCCATTCCATGCCATTCCATGCCATTCCATGTCATTCCATGCCATTCCATGCCATTCCATGCCATTCCATGCCATTCCATGCCATTCCATGCCATTCCATGCCATTCCATGCCATTCCATGCCATTCCATGCCATTCCATGCCATTCCATGCCATTCCATGCCATTCCATGCCATTCCATGCCATTCCATGCCATTCCATGCCATTCCATGCCATTCCATGCCATTCCATGCCATTCCATGCCATTCCATGCCATTCCATGCCATTCCATGCCATTCCATGCCATTCCATGCCATTCCATGCCATTCCATGCCATTCCATGCCATTCCATGCCGTGCCATGCCATTCCATGCCGTGCCATGCCGGTGCCATGCCGTGCCATGCCGGTGCCATGCCGGTGCCATGCCGTGCCATGCCGGTGCCATGCCGTGCCATGCCGGTGCCATGCCGTGCCATGCCGGTGCCATGCCGTGCCATGCCGGTGCCATGCCGTGCCATGCCGTGCCATGCCATTCCATGCCATTCCATGTCATTCCATGCCATTCCATGTCATTCCATGCCATTCCATGCCATTCCATGCCATTCCATGCCATTCCATGCCATTCCATGCCATTCCATGCCATTCCATGCCATTCCATGCCATTCCATGCCATTCCATGCCATTCCATGCCATTCCATGCCATTCCATGCCATTCCATGCCGTGCCATGCCGGTGCCATGCCGTGCCATGCCGGTGCCATGCCGTGCCATGCCGGTGCCATGCCGTGCCATGCCGGTGCCATGCCGTGCCATGCCGGTGCCATGCCGGTGCCATGCCGTGCCATGCCGGTGCCATGCCGTGCCATGCCGGTGCCATGCCGTGCCATGCCGTGCCATGCCGTGCCATGCCGGTGCCATGCCGTGCCATGCCGTGCCATGCCGGTGCCATGCCGTGCCATGCCGTGCCATGCGGTGCCATGCCATTCCATGCCATTCCATGCCATTCCATGTCATTCCATGCCATTCCATGCCATTCCATGCCATTCCATGCCATTCCATGCCAGTCCATGCCAGTCCATGCCATTCCATGCCATTCCATGCCATTCCATGCCACTCAATGCGGTGCCATGCCGTGCCATGCCGTGCCATGCCGGTGCCATGACGTGCCATGCCGGTGCCATGCCGTGCCATGCCGTGCCATGCCGGTGCCATGCCGGTGCCATGCCGGTGCCATGCCGGTGCCATGCCGGTGCCATGCCGTGCCATGCCGGTGCCATGCCGTGCCATGCCGGTGCCATGCCGTGCCATGCCGTGCCATGCCGGTGCCATGCCGTGCCATGCCGTGCCATGCGGTGCCATGCCATTCCATGCCATTCCATGCCATTCCATGTCATTCCATGCCATTCCATGCCATTCCATGCCATTCCATGCCATTCCATGCCATTCCATGCCATTCCATGCCATTCCATGCCAGTCCATGCCATTCCATGCCATTCCATGCCACTCAATGCGGTGCCATGCCGTGCCATGCCGTGCCATGCCGTGCTATGCCGTGCCATGCCGTGCCATGCCGTGCCATGCCGTGCCATGCCGTGCCATGCGGTGCCATGTCATTCCATGCCATTCCATGTCATTCCATGCCATTCCATGTCATTCCATGCCATTCCATGCCATTCCATGCCATTCCATGCCATTCCATGCCATTCCATGCCATTCCATGCCGTTCCATGCCATTCCATGCCATTCCATGCCATTCCATGCCATTCCATGCCATTCCATGCCATTCCATGCCATTCCATGCCATTCCATGCCATTCCATGCCATTCCATGCCATTCCATGCCGTGCCATGCCGGTGCCATGCCGTGCCATGCCGGTGCCATGCCGTGCCATGCCGGTGCCATGCCGTGCCATGCCGGTGCCATGCCGTGCCATGCCGGTGCCATGCCGGTGCCATGCCGTGCCATGCCGGTGCCATGCCGTGCCATGCCGGTGCCATGCCGTGCCATGCCGTGCCATGCCGTGCCATGCCGGTGCCATGCCGTGCCATGCCGTGCCATGCCGGTGCCATGCCGTGCCATGCCGTGCCATGCGGTGCCATGCCATTCCATGCCATTCCATGCCATTCCATGTCATTCCATGCCATTCCATGCCATTCCATGCCATTCCATGCCATTCCATGCCAGTCCATGCCAGTCCATGCCATTCCATGCCATTCCATGCCATTCCATGCCACTCAATGCGGTGCCATGCCGTGCCATGCCGTGCCATGCCGGTGCCATGACGTGCCATGCCGGTGCCATGCCGTGCCATGCCGTGCCATGCCGGTGCCATGCCGGTGTCATGCCGGTGCCATGCCGGTGCCATGCCGGTGCCATGCCATTCCATGCCATTCCATGCCATTCCATGCCATTCCATGCCTTTCAATGCCGTGCCATGCCGTGCCATGCCGTGCCATGCCATTCCATGCCATTCCATGCCATTCCATGCCATTCCATGCCATTCCATGCCATTCCATGCCATTCCATGCCATTCCATGCCGTGCCATGCCGGTGCCATGCCGTGCCATGCCGGTGCCATGCCGTGCCATGCCGGTGCCATGCCGTGCCATGCCGTGCCATGCCGGTGCCATGCCGTGCCATGCCGGTGCCATGCCGTGCCATGCCGGTGCCATGCCGTGCCATGCCGTGCCATGCCGGTGCCATGCCGTGCCATGCCGTGCCATGCGGTGCCATGCCATTCCATGCCATTCCATGCCATTCCATGTCATTCCATGCCATTCCATGCCATTCCATGCCATTCCATGCCATTCCATGCCATTCCATGCCATTCCATGCCATTCCATGCCATTCCATGCCATTCCATGCCATTCCATGCCATTCCATGCCATTCCATGCCATTCCATGCCATTCCATGCCATTCCATGCCATTCCATGCCATTCCATGCCATTCCATGCCATTCCATGCCATTCCATGCCATTCCATGCCATTCCATGCCATTCCATGCCATTCCATGCCATTCCATGCCATTCCATGCCTTTCAATGCCGTGCCATGCCGTGCCATGCCGTGCCATGCCATTCCATGCCATTCCATGCCATTCCATGCCATTCCATGCCGTGCCATGCCGGTGCCATGCCGTGCCATGCCGGTGCCATGCCGTGCCATGCCGGTGCCATGCCGTGCCATGCCGGTGCCATGCCGTGCCATGCCGGTGCCATGCCGTGCCATGCCGTGCCATGCCGGTGCCATGCCGTGCCATGCCGGTGCCATGCCGTGCCATGCCGGTGCCATGCCGTGCCATGCCGCTGCCATGCCGTGCCATGCCGTGCCATGCCGGTGCCATGCCGTGCCATGCCGTGCCATGCGGTGCCATGCCATTCCATGCCATTCCATGCCATTCCATGTCATTCCATGCCATTCCATGCCATTCCATCCCATTCCATGCCATTCCATGCCATTCCATGCCATTCCATGCCATTCCATGCCAGTCCATGCCATTCCATGCCATTCCATGCCACTCAATGCGGTGCCATGCCGTGCCATGCCGTGCCATGCCGTGCTATGCCGTGCCATGCCGTGCCATGCCGTGCCATGCCGTGCCATGCCGTGCCATGCGGTGCCATGTCATTCCATGCCATTCCATGTCATTCCATGCCATTCCATGCCATTCCATGCCATTCCATGCCATTCCATGCCATTCCATGCCATTCCATGCCGTTCCATGCCATTCCATGCCATTCCATGCCATTCCATGCCATTCCATGCCATTCCATGCCATTCCATGCCATTCCATGCCATTCCATGCCATTCCATGCCATTCCATGCCATTCCATGCCATTCCATGCCATTCCATGCCATTCCATGCCATTCCATGCCATTCCATGCCATTCCATGCCATTCCATGCCATTCCATGCCATTCCATGCCGTGCCATGCCGGTGCCATGCCGTGCCATGCCGGTGCCATGCCGTGCCATGCCGGTGCCATGCCGTGCCATGCCGGTGCCATGCCGTGCCATGCCGGTGCCATGCCGTGCCATGCCGGTGCCATGCCGGTGCCATGCCGTGCCATGCCGGTGCCATGCCGTGCCATGCCGGTGCCATGCCGTGCCATGCCGTGCCATGCCGGTGCCATGCCGTGCCATGCCGGTGCCATGCCGTGCCATGCCGGTGCCATGCCGTGCCATGCCGGTGCCATGCCGTGCCATGCCATTCCATGCCGTGCCATGCCGGTGCCATGCCGTGCCATGCCGGTGCCATGCCGTGCCATGCCGGTGCCATGCCGTGCCATGCCGGTGCCATGCCGTGCCATGCCGGTGCCATGCCGTGCCATGCCGGTGCCATGCCGTGCCATGCCGGTGCCATGCCGTGCCATGCCGGTGCCATGCCGTGCCATGCCGGTGCCATGCCGTGCCATGCCGGTGCCATGCCGTGCCATGCCGGTGCCATGCCGGTGCCATGCCGTGCCATGCCGGTGCCATGCCGTGCCATGCCGGTGCCATGCCGTGCCATGCCGGTGCCATGCCGTGCCATGCCGGTGCCATGCCGTGCCATGCCGGTGCCATGCCGTGCCATGCCGGTGCCATGCCGTGCCATGCCGGTGCCATGCCGTGCCATGCCGGTGCCATGCCGTGCCATGCCGGTGCCATGCCGTGCCATGCCGGTGCCATGCCGTGCCATGCCGGTGCCATGCCGTGCCATGCCGGTGCCATGCCGTGCCATGCCGGTGCCATGCCGTGCCATGCCGGTGCCATGCCGTGCCATGCCGGTGCCATGCCGGTGCCATGCCGTGCCATGCCGTGCCATGCCGGTGCCATGCCGGTGCCATGCCGTGCCATGCCGGTGCCATGCCGTGCCATGCCGGTGCCATGCCGTGCCATGCCGGTGCCATGCCGTGCCATGCCGGTGCCATGCCGTGCCATGCCGGTGCCATGCCGTGCCATGCCGGTGCCATGCCGTGCCATGCCGGTGCCATGCCGTGCCATGCCGGTGCCATGCCGTGCCATGCCGGTGCCATGCCGTGCCATGCCGGTGCCATGCCGTGCCATGCCGGTGCCATGCCGTGCCATGCCGGTGCCATGCCGTGCCATGCCGGTGCCATGCCGTGCCATGCCGGTGCCATGCCGTGCCATGCCGGTGCCATGCCGTGCCATGCCGTGCCATGCCGTGCCATGCCGTGCCATGCCGTGCCATGCCGGTGCCATGCCGTGCCATGCCGGTGCCATGCCGTGCCATGCCATTCCATGCCATTCCATGTCATTCCATGCCATTCCATGCCATTCCATGCCATTCCATGCCATTCCATGCCATTCCATGCCATTCCATGCCATTCCATGCCATTCCATGCCATTCCATGCCATTCCATGCCATTCCATGCCATTCCATGCCATTCCATGCCATTCCATGCCATTCCATGCCATTCCATGCCATTCCATGCCATTCCATGCCATTCCATGCCATTCCATGCCATTCCATGCCATTCCATGCCATTCCATGCCATTCCATGCCATTCCATGCCATTCCATGCCATTCCATGCCATTCCATGCCATTCCATGCCATTCCATGCCATTCCATGCCATTCCATGCCATTCCATGCCATTCCATGCCATTCCATGCCATTCCATGCCATTCCATGCCATTCCATGCCATTCCATGCCATTCCATGCCATTCCATGCCATTCCATGCCATTCCATGCCATTCCATGCCATTCCATGCCGTGCCATGCCGGTGCCATGCCGTGCCATGCCGGTGCCATGCCGTGCCATGCCGGTGCCATGCCGGTGCCCATGCCGGTGCCATGCCGGTGCCATGCCGTGCCATGCCGGTGCCATGCCGTGCCATGCCGGTGCCATGCCGTGCCATGCGGTGCCATGCCGTGCCATGCCGGTGCCATGCCGTGCCATGCCGGTGCCATGCCGTGCCATGCCGGTGCCATGCCGTGCCATGCCTGTGCCATGCGTGCCATGCCTGTGCCATGCCGTGCCATGCCTGTGCCATGCCGTGCCATGCCGGTGCCATGCCGTGCCATGCCGTGCCATGCCGTGCCATGCCGTGCCATGCCGTGCCATGCCATTCCATGTCATTCCATGCCATTCCATGCCATTCCATGCCATTCCATGCCATTCCATGCCGTTCCATGCCATTCCATGCCATTCCATGCCATTCCATGCCATTCCATGCCATTCCATGCCATTCCATGCCATTCCATGCCATTCCATGCCATTCCATGCCATTCCATGCCATTCCATGCCATTCCATGCCATTCCATGCCATTCCATGCATTCCATGCCATTCCATGCCATTCCATGCCGTGCCATGCCGTGCCATGCCGGTGCCATGCCGTGCCATGCCGGTGCCATGCCGTGCCATGCCGGTGCCATGCCGTGCCATGCCGGTGCCATGCCGTGCCATGCCGGTGCCATGCCGTGCCATGCCGGTGCCATGCCGTGCCATGCCGGTGCCATGCCGTGCCATGCCGGTGCCATGCCGTGCCATGCCGGTGCCATGCCGGTGCCATGCCGTGCCATGCCGGTGCCATGCCGTGCCATGCCGGTGCCATGCCGTGCCATGCCGGTGCCATGCCGTGCCATGCCGGTGCCATGCCGTGCCATGCCGGGTGCCATGCCGTGCCATGCCGGTGCCATGCCGTGCCATGCCGGTGCCATGCCGTGCCATGCCGGTGCCATGCCGTGCCATGCCGGTGCCATGCCGTGCCATGCCGGTGCCATGCCGTGCCATGCCGGTGCCATGCCGTGCCATGCCGGTGCCATGCCGTGCCATGCCGTGCCATGCCGTGCCATGCCGGTGCCATGCCGTGCCATGCCGGTGCCATGCCGTGCCATGCCGTGCCATGCCGTGCCATGCCATTCCATGCCATTCCATGTCATTCCATGCCATTCCATGCCATTCATGCCATTCCATGCCATTCCATGCCATTCCATGCCATTCCATGCCATTCCATGCCATTCCATGCCATTCCATGCCATTCCATGCCATTCCATGCCATTCCATGCCATTCCATGCCATTCCATGCCATTCCATGCCATTCCATGCCATTCCATGCCATTCCATGCCATTCCATGCCATTCCATGCCATTCCATGCCATTCCATGCCATTCCATGCCATTCCATGCCATTCCATGCCGTGCCATGCCGGTGCCATGCCGTGCCATGCCGGTGCCATGCCGTGCCATGCCGGTGCCATGCCGTGCCATGCCGGTGCCATGCCGTGCCATGCCGGTGCCATGCCGTGGCATGCCGGTGCCATGCCGTGCCATGCCGGTGCCATGCCGTGCCATGCCGGTGCCATGCCGTGCCATGCCGGTGCCATGCCGTGCCATGCCGGTGCCATGCCGTGCCATGCCGGTGCCATGCCGTGCCATGCCGGTGCCATGCCGTGCCATGCCGGTGCCATGCCGTGCCATGCCGGTGCCATGCCGTGCCATGCCGGTGCCATGCCGTGCCATGCCGGTGCCATGCCGTGCCATGCCGGTGCCATGCCGTGCCATGCCGGTGCCATGCCGTGCCATGCCGGTGCCATGCCGTGCCATGCCGTGCCATGCCGTGCCATGCCGGTGCCATGCCGTGCCATGCCGGTGCCATGCCGTGCCATGCCGTGCCATGCCGTGCCATGCCATTCCATGCCATTCCATGTCATTCCATGCCATTCCATGCCATTCCATGCCATTCCATGCCATTCCATGCCATTCCATGCCATTCCATGCCATTCCATGCCATTCCATGCCATTCCATGCCATTCCATGCCATTCCATGCCATTCCATGCCATTCCATGCCATTCCATGCCATTCCATGCCATTCCATGCCATTCCATGCCATTCCATGCCATTCCATGCCATTCCATGCCATTCCATGCCATTCCATGCCATTCCATGCCATTCCATGCCATTCCATGCCATTCCATGCCATTCCATGCCATTCCATGCCATTCCATGCCATTCCATGCCGTGCCATGCCGGTGCCATGCCGTGCCATGCCGGTGCCATGCCGTGCCATGCCGGTGCCATGCCGGTGCCATGCCGTGCCATGCCGGTGCCATGCCGTGCCATGCCGGTGCCATGCCGGTGCCATGCCATTCCATGCCATTCCATGCCATTCCATGCCATTCCATGCCATTCCATGCCATTCCATGCCATTCCATGCCATTCCATGCCATTCCATGCCATTCCATGCCATTCCATGCCATTCCATGCCATTCCATGCCATTCCATGCCATTCCATGCCATTCCATGCCATTCCATGCCATTCCATGCCATTCCATGCCATTCCATGCCATTCCATGCCATTCCATGCCATTCCATGCCATTCCATGCCATTCCATGCCATTCCATGCCATTCCATGCCATTCCATGCCATTCCATGCCATTCCATGCCATTCCATGCCGTGCATGCCGGTGCCATGCCGTGCCATGCCGGTGCCATGCCGTGCCATGCCGGTGCCATGCCGTGCCATGCCGGTGCCATGCCGTGCCATGCCGGTGCCATGCCGTGCCATGCCGGTGCCATGCCGTGCCATGCCGGTGCCATGCCGTGCCATGCCGGTGCCATGCCGTGCCATGCCGGTGCCATGCCGTGCCATGCCGGTGCCATGCCGTGCCATGCCGGTGCCATGCCGTGCCATGCCGGTGCCATGCCGTGCCATGCCGGTGCCATGCCGTGCCATGCCGGTGCCATGCCGTGCCATGCCGGTGCCATGCCGTGCCATGCCGGTGCCATGCCGTGCCATGCCGGTGCCATGCCGTGCCATGCCGGTGCCATGCCGTGCCATGCCGGTGCCATGCCGTGCCATGCCGGTGCCATGCCGTGCCATGCCGGTGCCATGCCGTGCCATGCCGGTGCCATGCCGTGCCATGCCGGTGCCATGCCGTGCCATGCCGGTGCCATGCCGTGCCATGCCGGTGCCATGCCGTGCCATGCCGGTGCCATGCCGTGCCATGCCGGTGCCATGCCGTGCCATGCCGGTGCCATGCCGTGCCATGCCGGTGCCATGCCGTGCCATGCCGGTGCCATGCCGTGCCATGCCGGTGCCATGCCGTGCCATGCCGGTGCCATGCCGTGCCATGCCGGTGCCATGCCGTGCCATGCCGTGCCATGCCGTGCCATGCCGTGCCATGCCGTGCCATGCCGGTGCCATGCCGTGCCATGCCGGTGCCATGCCGTGCCATGCCATTCCATGCCATTCCATGTCATTCCATGCCATTCCATGCCATTCCATGCCATTCCATGCCATTCCATGCCATTCCATGCCATTCCATGCCATTCCATGCCATTCCATGCCATTCCATGCCATTCCATGCCATTCCATGCCATTCCATGCCATTCCATGCCATTCCATGCCATTCCATGCCATTCCATGCCATTCCATGCCATTCCATGCCATTCCATGCCATTCCATGCCATTCCATGCCATTCCATGCCATTCCATGCCATTCCATGCCATTCCATGCCATTCCATGCCATTCCATGCCATTCCATGCCATTCCATGCCATTCCATGCCATTCTCATGCCATTCCATGCCATTCCATGCCATTCCATGCCATTCCATGCCATTCCATGCCATTCCATGCCATTCCATGCCATTCCATGCCATTCCATGCCGTGCCATGCCGGTGCCATGCCGTGCCATGCCGGTGCCATGCCGTGCCATGCCGGTGCCATGCCGGTGCCATGCCGGTGCCATGCCGGTGCCATGCCGTGCCATGCCGGTGCCATGCCGTGCCATGCCGGTGCCATGCCGTGCCATGCCGGTGCCATGCCGTGCCATGCCGGTGCCATGCCGTGCCATGCCGGTGCCATGCCGTGCCATGCCGGTGCCATGCCGTGCCATGCCTGTGCCATGCCGTGCCATGCCCTGTGCCATGCCGTGCCATGCCGGTGCCATGCCGTGCCATGCCGTGCCATGCCGTGCCATGCCGTGCCATGCCGTGCCATGCCATTCCATGTCATTCCATGCCATTCCATGCCATTCCATGCCATTCCATGCCATTCCATGCCGTTCCATGCCATTCCATGCCATTCCATGCCATTCCATGCCATTCCATGCCATTCCATGCCATTCCATGCCATTCCATGCCATTCCATGCCATTCCATGCCATTCCATGCCATTCCATGCCATTCCATGCCATTCCATGCCATTCCATGCCATTCCATGCCATTCCATGCCATTCCATGCCGTGCCATGCCGGTGCCATGCCGTGCCATGCCGGTGCCATGCCGTGCCATGCCGGTGCCATGCCGTGCCATGCCGGTGCCATGCCGTGCCATGCCGTGCCATGCCGGTGCCATGCCGTGCCATGCCGGTGCCATGCCGTGCCATGCCGGTGCCATGCCGTGCCATGCCGGTGCCATGCCGTGCCATGCCGGTGCCATGCCGTGCCATGCCGGTGCCATGCCGTGCCATGCCGGTGCCATGCCGTGCCATGCCGGTGCCATGCCGTGCCATGCCGGTGCCATGCCGTGCCATGCCGGTGCCATGCCGTGCCATGCCGGTGCCATGCCGGTGCCATGCCGTGCCATGCCGTGCCATGCCGGTGCCATGCCATTCCATGCCATTCCATGCCATTCCATGCCATTCCATGCCATTCCATGCCATTCCATGCCATTCCATGCCATTCCATGCCATTCCATGCCATTCCATGCCATTCCATGCCATTCCATGCCATTCCATGCCATTCCATGCCATTCCATGCCATTCCATGCCATTCCATGCCGTGCCATGCCGGTGCCATGCCGTGCCATGCCGGTGCCATGCCGTGCCATGCCGGTGCCATGCCGTGCCATGCCGGTGCCATGCCGTGCCATGCCGTGCCATGCCGGTGCCATGCCGTGCCATGCCGGTGCCATGCCGTGCCATGCCGGTGCCATGCCGTGCCATGCCGGTGCCATGCCGTGCCATGCCGGTGCCATGCCGTGCCATGCCGGTGCCATGCCGTGCCATGCCGGTGCCATGCCGTGCCATGCCGGTGCCATGCCGTGCCATGCCGGTGCCATGCCGTGCCATGCCGGTGCCATGCCGTGCCATGCCGTGCCATGCCGTGCCATGCCGGTGCCATGCCGTGCCATGCCGGTGCCATGCCGTGCCATGCCGTGCCATGCCGTGCCATGCCATTCCATGCCATTCCATGTCATTCCATGCCATTCCATGCCATTCCATGCCATTCCATGCCATTCCATGCCATTCCATGCCATTCCATGCCATTCCATGCCATTCCATGCCATTCCATGCCATTCCATGCCATTCCATGCCATTCCATGCCATTCCATGCCATTCCATGCCATTCCATGCCATTCCATGCCATTCCATGCCATTCCATGCCATTCCATGCCATTCCATGCCATTCCATGCCATTCCATGCCATTCCATGCCATTCCATGCCATTCCATGCCATTCCATGCCATTCCATGCCATTCCATGCCATTCCATGCCATTCCATGCCGTGCCATGCCGGTGCCATGCCGTGCCATGCCGGTGCCATGCCGTGCCATGCCGGTGCCATGCCGTGCCATGCCGTGCCATGCCGGTGCCATGCCGGTGCCATGCCGTGCCATGCCGGTGCCATGCCGTGCCATGCCGGTGCCATGCCGTGCCATGCCGGTGCCATGCCGTGCCATGCCGGTGCCATGCCGTGCCATGCCGGTGCCATGCCGTGCCATGCCGGTGCCATGCCGTGCCATGCCTGTGCCATGCCGTGCCATGCCTGTGCCATGCCGTGCCATGCCGGTGCCATGCCGTGCCATGCCGTGCCATGCCGTGCCATGCCGTGCCATGCCGGTGCCATGCCGTGCCATGCCGTGCCATGCCATTCCATGTCATTCCATGCCATTCCATGCCATTCCATGCCATTCCATGCCATTCCATGCCATTCCATGCCATTCCATGCCGTTCCATGCCATTCCATGCCATTCCATGCCATTCCATGCCATTCCATGCCATTCCATGCCATTCCATGCCATTCCATGCCATTCCATGCCATTCCATGCCATTCCATGCCATTCCATGCCATTCCATGCCATTCCATGCCATTCCATGCCATTCCATGCCATTCCATGCCGTGCCATGCCGGTGCCATGCCGTGCCATGCCGGTGCCATGCCGTGCCATGCCGGTGCCATGCCGTGCCATGCCGGTGCCATGCCGTGCCATGCCGGTGCCATGCCGTGCCATGCCGGTGCCATGCCGTGCCATGCCGGTGCCATGCCGTGCCATGCCGGTGCCATGCCGTGCCATGCCGGTGCCATGCCGTGCCATGCCGGTGCCATGCCGTGCCATGCCGGTGCCATGCCGTGCCATGCCGGTGCCATGCCGGTGCCATGCCGTGCCATGCCGGTGCCATGCCGTGCCATGCCGGTGCCATGCCGTGCCATGCCGGTGCCATGCCGTGCCATGCCGGTGCCATGCCGTGCCATGCCGGTGCCATGCCGTGCCATGCCGGTGCCATGCCGTGCCATGCCGGTGCCATGCCGTGCCATGCCGGTGCCATGCCGTGCCATGCCGGTGCCATGCCGGTGCCATGCCGTGCCATGCCGGTGCCATGCCGTGCCATGCCGTGCCATGCCATTCCATGCCATTCCATGCCATTCCATGCCATTCCATGCCGGTGCCATGCCGGTGCCATGCCGTGCCATGCCGGTGCCATGCCGTTCCATGCCATTCCATGCCATTCCATGCCATTCCATGCCATTCCATGCCATTCCATGCCATTCCATGCCATTCCATGCCATTCCATGCCATTCCATGTCATTCCATGCCATTCCATGCCATTCCATGCCATTCCATGCCATTCCATGCCATTCCATGCCATTCCATGCCATTCCATGCCATTCCATGCCATTCCATGCCATTCCATGCCATTCCATGCCATTCCATGCCATTCCATGCCATTCCATGCCATTCCATGCCATTCCATGCCATTCCATGCCATTCCATGCCATTCCATGCCATTCCATGCCATTCCATGCCATTCCATGCCATTCCATGCCATTCCATGCCATTCCATGCCATTCCATGCCATTCCATGCCATTCCATGCCATTCCATGCCATTCCATGCCATTCCATGCCATTCCATGCCATTCCATGCCATTCCATGCCATTCCATGCCGTGCCATGCCATTCCATGCCGTGCCATGCCGGTGCCATGCCGTGCCATGCCGGTGCCATGCCGTGCCATGCCGGTGCCATGCCGTGCCATGCCGGTGCCATGCCGTGCCATGCCGTGCCATGCCATTCCATGCCATTCCATGTCATTCCATGCCATTCCATGCCATTCCATGCCATTCCATGCCATTCCATGCCATTCCATGCCATTCCATGCCATTCCATGCCATTCCATGCCATTCCATGCCATTCCATGCCATTCCATGCCATTCCATGCCATTCCATGCCATTCCATGCCATTCCATGCCATTCCATGCCATTCCATGCCATTCCATGCCATTCCATGCCATTCCATGCCATTCCATGCCATTCCATGCCATTCCATGCCATTCCATGCCATTCCATGCCATTCCATGCCATTCCATGCCATTCCATGCCATTCCATGCCATTCCATGCCATTCCATGCCATTCCATGCCATTCCATGCCATTCCATGCCATTCCATGCCATTCCATGCCATTCCATGCCATTCCATGCCATTCCATGCCATTCCATGCCATTCCATGCCATTCCATGCCATTCCATGCCATTCCATGCCATTCCATGCCATTCCATGCCATTCCATGCCATTCCATGCCATTCCATGCCATTCCATGCCATTCCATGCCATTCCATGCCATTCCATGCCATTCCATGCCATTCCATGCCATTCCATGCCATTCCATGCCATTCCATGCCATTCCATGCCATTCCATGCCATTCCATGCCATTCCATGCCATTCCATGCCATTCCATGCCATTCCATGCCATTCCATGCCATTCCATGCCATTCCATGCCATTCCATGCCATTCCATGCCATTCCATGCCATTCCATGCCATTCCATGCCATTCCATGCCATTCCATGCCATTCCATGCCATTCCATGCCATTCCATGCCATTCCATGCCATTCCATGCCTTTCAATGCCATTCCATGCCATTCCATGCCTTTCAATGCCGTGCCATGCCGTGCCATGCCGTGCCATGCCATTCCATGCCATTCCATGCCATTCCATGCCATTCCATGCCATTCCATGCCATTCCATGCCATTCCATGCCATTCCATGCCATTCCATGCCATTCCATGCCATTCCATGCCATTCCATGCCATTCCATGCCATTCCATGCCATTCCATGCCATTCCATGCCATTCCATGCCATTCCATGCCTTTCAATGCCGTGCCATGCCGTGCCATGCCGTGCCATGCCATTCCATGCCATTCCATGCCATTCCATGCCATTCCATGCCATTCCATGCCATTCCATGCCATTCCATGCCATTCCATGCCATTCCATGCCATTCCATGCCGTGCCATGCCGGTGCCATGCCGTGCCATGCCGGTGCCATGCCGTGCCATGCCGGTGCCATGCCGTGCCATGCCGTGCCATGCCGGTGCCATGCCGTGCCATGCCGGTGCCATGCCGTGCCATGCCGGTGCCATGCCGTGCCATGCCGTGCCATGCCGGTGCCATGCCGTGCCATGCCGTGCCATGCGGTGCCATGCCATTCCATGCCATTCCATGCCATTCCATGTCATTCCATGCCATTCCATGCCATTCCATGCCATTCCATGCCATTCCATGCCAGTCCATGCCAGTCCATGCCATTCCATGCCATTCCATGCCATTCCATGCCACTCAATGCGGTGCCATGCCGTGCCATGCCGTGCCATGCCGGTGCCATGACGTGCCATGCCGGTGCCATGCCGTGCCATGCCGTGCCATGCCGGTGCCATGCCGGTGCCATGCCGGTGCCATGCCGGTGCCATGCCGGTGCCATGCCGGTGCCATGCCGGTGCCATGCCATTCCATGCCATTCCATGCCATTCCATGCCATTCCATGCCTTTCAATGCCGTGCCATGCCGTGCCATGCCGTGCCATGCCATTCCATGCCATTCCATGCCATTCCATGCCATTCCATGCCATTCCATGCCATTCCATGCCATTCCATGCCATTCCATGCCATTCCATGCCATTCCATGCCATTCCATGCCATTCCATGCCGTGCCATGCCGGTGCCATGCCGTGCCATGCCGGTGCCATGCCGTGCCATGCCGGTGCCATGCCGTGCCATGCCGTGCCATGCCGGTGCCATGCCGTGCCATGCCGGTGCCATGCCGTGCCATGCCGGTGCCATGCCGTGCCATGCCGGTGCCATGCCGTGCCATGCCGTGCCATGCCGGTGCCATGCCGTGCCATGCCGTGCCATGCGGTGCCATGCCATTCCATGCCATTCCATGCCATTCCATGCCATTCCATGTCATTCCATGCCATTCCATGCCATTCCATGCCATTCCATGCCATTCCATGCCATTCCATGCCATTCCATGCCATTCCATGCCATTCCATGCCATTCCATGCCATTCCATGCCATTCCATGCCATTCCATGCCATTCCATGCCATTCCATGCCATTCCATGCCATTCCATGCCATTCCATGCCATTCCATGCCATTCCATGCCATTCCATGCCATTCCATGCCTTTCAATGCCGTGCCATGCCGTGCCATGCCGTGCCATGCCATTCCATGCCATTCCATGCCATTCCATGCCATTCCATGCCGTGCCATGCCGGTGCCATGCCGTGCCATGCCGGTGCCATGCCGTGCCATGCCGGTGCCATGCCGTGCCATGCCGGTGCCATGCCGTGCCATGCCGTGCCATGCCGGTGCCATGCCGTGCCATGCCGGTGCTATGCCGTGCCATGCCGGTGCCATGCCGTGCCATGCCGTGCCATGCCGGTGCCATGCCGTGCCATGCCGTGCCATGCGGTGCCATGCCATTCCATGCCATTCCATGCCATTCCATGTCATTCCATGCCATTCCATGCCATTCCATGCCATTCCATGCCATTCCATGCCATTCCATGCCATTCCATGCCATTCCATGCCATTCCATGCCATTCCATGCCATTCCATGCCATTCCATGCCATTCCATGCCATTCCATGCCATTCCATGCCATTCCATGCCATTCCATGCCATTCCATGCCATTCCATGCCATTCCATGCCATTCCATGCCATTCCATGCCATTCCATGCCTTTCAATGCCGTGCCATGCCGTGCCATGCCGTGCCATGCCATTCCATGCCATTCCATGCCATTCCATGCCATTCCATGCCGTGCCATGCCGGTGCCATGCCGTGCCATGCCGGTGCCATGCCGTGCCATGCCGGTGCCATGCCGTGCCATGCCGGTGCCATGCCGTGCCATGCCGTGCCATGCCGGTGCCATGCCGTGCCATGCCGGTGCTATGCCGTGCCATGCCGGTGCCATGCCGTGCCATGCCGTGCCATGCCGGTGCCATGCCGTGCCATGCCGGTGCCATGCCGTGCCATGCCGGTGCCATGCCGTGCCATGCCGGTGCCATGCCGTGCCATGCCGGTGCCATGCCGTGCCATGCCGGTGCCATGCCGTGGCATGCCGGTGCCATGCCGTGCCATGCCGGTGCCATGCCGTGCCATGCCGGTGCCATGCCGTGCCATGCCGGTGCCATGCCGTGCCATGCCGGTGCCATGCCGTGCCATGCCGGTGCCATGCCGTGCCATGCCGGTGCCATGCCGTGCCATGCCGGTGCCATGCCGTGCCATGCCGGTGCCATGCCGTGCCATGCCGGTGCCATGCCGTGCCATGCCGGTGCCATGCCGTGCCATGCCGGTGCCATGCCGTGCCATGCCGGTGCCATGCCGTGCCATGCCGTGCCATGCCGTGCCATGCCGTGCCATGCCGGTGCCATGCCGTGCCATGCCGGTGCCATGCCGTGCCATGCCGTGCCATGCCGTGCCATGCCATTCCATGCCATTCCATGTCATTCCATGCCATTCCATGCCATTCCATGCCATTCCATGCCATTCCATGCCATTCCATGCCATTCCATGCCATTCCATGCCATTCCATGCCATTCCATGCCATTCCATGCCATTCCATGCCATTCCATGCCATTCCATGCCATTCCATGCCATTCCATGCCATTCCATGCCATTCCATGCCATTCCATGCCATTCCATGCCATTCCATGCCATTCCATGCCATTCCATGCCATTCCATGCCATTCCATGCCATTCCATGCCATTCCATGCCATTCCATGCCATTCCATGCCATTCCATGCCATTCCATGCCATTCCATGCCATTCCATGCCATTCCATGCCATTCCATGCCGTGCCATGCCGGTGCCATGCCGTGCCATGCCGGTGCCATGCCGTGCCATGCCGGTGCCATGCCGGTGCCATGCCGGTGCCATGCCGGTGCCATGCCGTGCCATGCCGGTGCCATGCCGTGCCATGCCGGTGCCATGCCGTGCCATGCCGGTGCCATGCCGTGCCATGCCGGTGCCATGCCGTGCCATGCCGGTGCCATGCCGTGCCATGCCTGTGCCATGCCGTGCCATGCCTGTGCCATGCCGTGCCATGCCGGTGCCATGCCGTGCCATGCCGTGCCATGCCGTGCCATGCCGTGCCATGCCGTGCCATGCCATTCCATGTCATTCCATGCCATTCCATGCCATTCCATGCCATTCCATGCCATTCCATGCCATTCCATGCCATTCCATGCCGTTCCATGCCATTCCATGCCATTCCATGCCATTCCATGCCATTCCATGCCATTCCATGCCATTCCATGCCATTCCATGCCATTCCATGCCATTCCATGCCATTCCATGCCATTCCATGCCATTCCATGCCATTCCATGCCGTGCCATGCCGGTGCCATGCCGTGCCATGCCGGTGCCATGCCGTGCCATGCCGGTGCCATGCCGTGCCATGCCGGTGCCATGCCGTGCCATGCCGGTGCCATGCCGTGCCATGCCGGTGCCATGCCGTGCCATGCCGGTGCCATGCCGTGCCATGCCGGTGCCATGCCGTGCCATGCCGGTGCCATGCCGTGCCATGCCGGTGCCATGCCGTGCCATGCCGGTGCCATGCCGTGCCATGCCGGTGCCATGCCGTGCCATGCCGGTGCCATGCCGTGCCATGCCGGTGCCATGCCGTGCCATGCCGGTGCCATGCCGTGCCATGCCGGTGCCATGCCGTGCCATGCCGGTGCCATGCCGTGCCATGCCGGTGCCATGCCGTGCCATGCCGGTGCCATGCCGTGCCATGCCGGTGCCATGCCGTGCCATGCCGGTGCCATGCCGTGCCATGCCGGTGCCATGCCGTGCCATGCCGGTGCCATGCCGTGCCATGCCGGTGCCATGCCGTGCCATGCCGGTGCCATGCCGGTGCCATGCCGTGCCATGCCGTGCCATGCCGGTGCCATGCCATTCCATGCCATTCCATGCCATTCCATGCCATTCCATGCCATTCCATGCCATTCCATGCCATTCCATGCCATTCCATGCCATTCCATGCCATTCCATGCCATTCCATGCCATTCCATGCCATTCCATGCCATTCCATGCCATTCCATGCCATTCCATGCCATTCCATGCCATTCCATGCCATTCCATGCCATTCCATGCCGTGCCATGCCGGTGCCATGCCGTGCCATGCCGGTGCCATGCCGTGCCATGCCGGTGCCATGCCGTGCCATGCCGGTGCCATGCCGTGCCATGCCGGTGCCATGCCGTGCCATGCCGGTGCCATGCCGTGCCATGCCGGTGCCATGCCGTGCCATGCCGGTGCCATGCCGTGCCATGCCGGTGCCATGCCGTGCCATGCCGGTGCCATGCCGTGCCATGCCGGTGCCATGCCGTGCCATGCCGGTGCCATGCCGTGCCATGCCGGTGCCATGCCGTGCCATGCCGGTGCCATGCCGTGCCATGCCGGTGCCATGCCGTGCCATGCCGGTGCCATGCCGTGCCATGCCGTGCCATGCCGTGCCATGCCGGTGCCATGCCGTGCCATGCCGGTGCCATGCCGTGCCATGCCGTGCCATGCCGTGCCATGCCATTCCATGCCATTCCATGTCATTCCATGCCATTCCATGCCATTCCATGCCATTCCATGCCATTCCATGCCATTCCATGCCATTCCATGCCATTCCATGCCATTCCATGCCATTCCATGCCATTCCATGCCATTCCATGCCATTCCATGCCATTCCATGCCATTCCATGCCATTCCATGCCATTCCATGCCATTCCATGCCATTCCATGCCATTCCATGCCATTCCATGCCATTCCATGCCATTCCATGCCATTCCATGCCATTCCATGCCATTCCATGCCATTCCATGCCATTCCATGCCATTCCATGCCATTCCATGCCGTGCCATGCCGGTGCCATGCCGTGCCATGCCGGTGCCATGCCGTGCCATGCCGTGCCATGCCGTGCCATGCCGTGCCATGCCGGTGCCATGCCGGTGCCATGCCGTGCCATGCCGGTGCCATGCCGTGCCATGCCGGTGCCATGCCGTGCCATGCCGGTGCCATGCCGTGCCATGCCGGTGCCATGCCGTGCCATGCCGGTGCCATGCCGTGCCATGCCGGTGCCATGCCGTGCCATGCCTGTGCCATGCCGTGCCATGCCGGTGCCATGCCGTGCCATGCCGTGCCATGCCGTGCCATGCCGTGCCATGCCGGTGCCATGCCGTGCCATGCCGTGCCATGCCATTCCATGTCATTCCATGCCATTCCATGTCATTCCATGCCATTCCATGCCATTCCATGCCATTCCATGCCATTCCATGCCATTCCATGCCATTCCATGCCGTTCCATGCCATTCCATGCCATTCCATGCCATTCCATGCCATTCCATGCCATTCCATGCCATTCCATGCCATTCCATGCCATTCCATGCCATTCCATGCCATTCCATGCCATTCCATGCCATTCCATGCCATTCCATGCCATTCCATGCCATTCCATGCCATTCCATGCCATTCCATGCCGTGCCATGCCGGTGCCATGCCGTGCCATGCCGGTGCCATGCCGTGCCATGCCGGTGCCATGCCGTGCCATGCCGGTGCCATGCCGTGCCATGCCGGTGCCATGCCGTGCCATGCCGGTGCCATGCCGTGCCATGCCGGTGCCATGCCGTGCCATGCCGGTGCCATGCCGTGCCATGCCGGTGCCATGCCGTGCCATGCCGGTGCCATGCCGTGCCATGCCGGTGCCATGCCGGTGCCATGCCGTGCCATGCCGGTGCCATGCCGTGCCATGCCGGTGCCATGCCGTGCCATGCCGGTGCCATGCCGTGCCATGCCGGTGCCATGCCGTGCCATGCCGGTGCCATGCCGTGCCATGCCGGTGCCATGCCGTGCCATGCCGGTGCCATGCCGTGCCATGCCGGTGCCATGCCGGTGCCATGCCGTGCCATGCCGGTGCCATGCCGTGCCATGCCGTGCCATGCCATTCCATGCCATTCCATGCCGGTGCCATGCCGGTGCCATGCCGTGCCATGCCGGTGCCATGCCGTTCCATGCCATTCCATGCCATTCCATGCCATTCCATGCCATTCCATGCCATTCCATGCCATTCCATGCCATTCCATGCCATTCCATGTCATTCCATGCCATTCCATGCCATTCCATGCCATTCCATGCCATTCCATGCCATTCCATGCCATTCCATGCCATTCCATGCCATTCCATGCCATTCCATGCCATTCCATGCCATTCCATGCCATTCCATGCCATTCCATGCCATTCCATGCCATTCCATGCCATTCCATGCCATTCCATGCCATTCCATGCCATTCCATGCCATTCCATGCCATTCCATGCCATTCCATGCCATTCCATGCCATTCCATGCCATTCCATGCCATTCCATGCCATTCCATGCCGTGCCATGCCATTCCATGCCGTGCCATGCCGGTGCCATGCCGTGCCATGCCGGTGCCATGCCGTGCCATGCCGGTGCCATGCCGTGCCATGCCGGTGCCATGCCGTGCCATGCCGGTGCCATGCCGTGCCATGCCGTGCCATGCCATTCCATGCCATTCCATGTCATTCCATGCCATTCCATGTCATTCCATGCCATTCCATGCCATTCCATGCCATTCCATGCCATTCCATGCCATTCCATGCCATTCCATGCCATTCCATGCCATTCCATGCCATTCCATGCCATTCCATGCCATTCCATGCCATTCCATGCCATTCCATGCCATTCCATGCCGTGCCATGCCGGTGCCATGCCGTGCCATGCCGGTGCCATGCCGTGCCATGCCGGTGCCATGCCGTGCCATGCCGGTGCCATGCCGGTGCCATGCCGTGCCATGCCGGTGCCATGCCGTGCCATGCCGGTGCCATGCCGTGCCATGCCGTGCCATGCCGTGCCATGCCGGTGCCATGCCGTGCCATGCCGTGCCATGCCGGTGCCATGCCGTGCCATGCCGTGCCATGCGGTGCCATGCCATTCCATGCCATTCCATGCCATTCCATGTCATTCCATGCCATTCCATGCCATTCCATGCCATTCCATGCCATTCCATGCCAGTCCATGCCAGTCCATGCCATTCCATGCCATTCCATGCCATTCCATGCCACTCAATGCGGTGCCATGCCGTGCCATGCCGTGCCATGCCGGTGCCATGACGTGCCATGCCGGTGCCATGCCGTGCCATGCCGTGCCATGCCGGTGCCATGCCGGTGCCATGCCGGTGCCATGCCGGTGCCATGCCGGTGCCATGCCGTGCCATGCCGGTGCCATGCCGTGCCATGCCGGTGCCATGCCGTGCCATGCCGTGCCATGCCGGTGCCATGCCGTGCCATGCCGTGCCATGCGGTGCCATGCCATTCCATGCCATTCCATGCCATTCCATGTCATTCCATGCCATTCCATGCCATTCCATGCCATTCCATGCCATTCCATGCCATTCCATGCCATTCCATGCCATTCCATGCCAGTCCATGCCATTCCATGCCATTCCATGCCACTCAATGCGGTGCCATGCCGTGCCATGCCGTGCCATGCCGTGCTATGCCGTGCCATGCCGTGCCATGCCGTGCCATGCCGTGCCATGCCGTGCCATGCGGTGCCATGTCATTCCATGCCATTCCATGTCATTCCATGCCATTCCATGTCATTCCATGCCATTCCATGCCATTCCATGCCATTCCATGCCATTCCATGCCATTCCATGCCATTCCATGCCGTTCCATGCCATTCCATGCCATTCCATGCCATTCCATGCCATTCCATGCCATTCCATGCCATTCCATGCCATTCCATGCCATTCCATGCCATTCCATGCCATTCCATGCCATTCCATGCCGTGCCATGCCGGTGCCATGCCGTGCCATGCCGGTGCCATGCCGTGCCATGCCGGTGCCATGCCGTGCCATGCCGGTGCCATGCCGTGCCATGCCGGTGCCATGCCGGTGCCATGCCGTGCCATGCCGGTGCCATGCCGTGCCATGCCGGTGCCATGCCGTGCCATGCCGTGCCATGCCGTGCCATGCCGGTGCCATGCCGTGCCATGCCGTGCCATGCCGGTGCCATGCCGTGCCATGCCGGTGCCATGCCGTGCCATGCCGGTGCCATGCCGTGCCATGCCGGTGCCATGCCGTGCCATGCCGTGCCATGCCGTGCCATGCCGGTGCCATGCCGTGCCATGCCGGTGCCATGCCGTGCCATGCCGTGCCATGCCGTGCCATGCCATTCCATGCCATTCCATGTCATTCCATGCCATTCCATGCCATTCCATGCCATTCCATGCCATTCCATGCCATTCCATGCCATTCCATGCCATTCCATGCCATTCCATGCCATTCCATGCCATTCCATGCCATTCCATGCCATTCCATGCCATTCCATGCCATTCCATGCCGTTCCATGCCATTCCATGCCATTCCATGCCATTCCATGCCATTCCATGCCATTCCATGCCATTCCATGCCATTCCATGCCATTCCATGCCATTCCATGCCATTCCATGCCATTCCATGCCATTCCATGCCATTCCATGCCATTCCATGCCATTCCATGCCATTCCATGCCATTCCATGCCGTGCCATGCCGGTGCCATGCCGTGCCATGCCGGTGCCATGCCGTGCCATGCCGGTGCCATGCCGTGCCATGCCGGTGCCATGCCGTGCCATGCCGGTGCCATGCCGTGCCATGCCGGTGCCATGCCGTGCCATGCCGGTGCCATGCCGTGCCATGCCGGTGCCATGCCGTGCCATGCCGGTGCCATGCCGTGCCATGCCGGTGCCATGCCGTGCCATGCCGGTGCCATGCCGTGCCATGCCGGTGCCATGCCGTGCCATGCCGGTGCCATGCCGGTGCCATGCCGTGCCATGCCGGTGCCATGCCGTGCCATGCCGGTGCCATGCCGTGCCATGCCGGTGCCATGCCGTGCCATGCCGGTGCCATGCCGTGCCATGCCGGTGCCATGCCGTGCCATGCCGGTGCCATGCCGTGCCATGCCGGTGCCATGCCGTGCCATGCCGGTGCCATGCCGTGCCATGCCGGTGCCATGCCGTGCCATGCCGGTGCCATGCCGGTGCCATGCCGTGCCATGCCGGTGCCATGCCGTGCCATGCCGTGCCATGCCATTCCATGCCATTCCATGCCGGTGCCATGCCGGTGCCATGCCGTGCCATGCCGGTGCCATGCCGTTCCATGCCATTCCATGCCATTCCATGCCATTCCATGCCATTCCATGCCATTCCATGCCATTCCATGCCATTCCATGCCATTCCATGCCATTCCATGCCATTCCATGTCATTCCATGCCATTCCATGCCATTCCATGCCATTCCATGCCATTCCATGCCATTCCATGCCATTCCATGCCATTCCATGCCATTCCATGCCATTCCATGCCATTCCATGCCATTCCATGCCATTCCATGCCATTCCATGCCATTCCATGCCATTCCATGCCATTCCATGCCATTCCATGCCATTCCATGCCATTCCATGCCATTCCATGCCATTCCATGCCATTCCATGCCATTCCATGCCATTCCATGCCATTCCATGCCATTCCATGCCATTCCATGCCATTCCATGCCGTGCCATGCCATTCCATGCCGTGCCATGCCGGTGCCATGCCGTGCCATGCCGGTGCCATGCCGTGCCATGCCGGTGCCATGCCGTGCCATGCCGGTGCCATGCCGTGCCATGCCGGTGCCATGCCGTGCCATGCCGTGCCATGCCATTCCATGCCATTCCATGTCATTCCATGCCATTCCATGTCATTCCATGCCATTCCATGCCATTCCATGCCATTCCATGCCATTCCATGCCATTCCATGCCATTCCATGCCATTCCATGCCATTCCATGCCATTCCATGCCATTCCATGCCATTCCATGCCATTCCATGCCATTCCATGCCATTCCATGCCGTGCCATGCCGGTGCCATGCCGTGCCATGCCGGTGCCATGCCGTGCCATGCCGGTGCCATGCCGTGCCATGCCGGTGCCATGCCGTGCCATGCCGGTGCCATGCCGGTGCCATGCCGTGCCATGCCGGTGCCATGCCGTGCCATGCCGGTGCCATGCCGTGCCATGCCGTGCCATGCCGTGCCATGCCGGTGCCATGCCGTGCCATGCCGTGCCATGCCGGTGCCATGCCGTGCCATGCCGTGCCATGCGGTGCCATGCCATTCCATGCCATTCCATGCCATTCCATGTCATTCCATGCCATTCCATGCCATTCCATGCCATTCCATGCCATTCCATGCCAGTCCATGCCAGTCCATGCCATTCCATGCCATTCCATGCCATTCCATGCCACTCAATGCGGTGCCATGCCGTGCCATGCCGTGCCATGCCGGTGCCATGACGTGCCATGCCGGTGCCATGCCGTGCCATGCCGTGCCATGCCGGTGCCATGCCGGTGCCATGCCGGTGCCATGCCGGTGCCATGCCGGTGCCATGCCGTGCCATGCCGGTGCCATGCCGTGCCATGCCGGTGCCATGCCGTGCCATGCCGTGCCATGCCGGTGCCATGCCGTGCCATGCCGTGCCATGCGGTGCCATGCCATTCCATGCCATTCCATGCCATTCCATGTCATTCCATGCCATTCCATGCCATTCCATGCCATTCCATGCCATTCCATGCCATTCCATGCCATTCCATGCCATTCCATGCCAGTCCATGCCATTCCATGCCATTCCATGCCACTCAATGCGGTGCCATGCCGTGCCATGCCGTGCCATGCCGTGCTATGCCGTGCCATGCCGTGCCATGCCGTGCCATGCCGTGCCATGCCGTGCCATGCGGTGCCATGTCATTCCATGCCATTCCATGTCATTCCATGCCATTCCATGTCATTCCATGCCATTCCATGCCATTCCATGCCATTCCATGCCATTCCATGCCATTCCATGCCATTCCATGCCGTTCCATGCCATTCCATGCCATTCCATGCCATTCCATGCCATTCCATGCCATTCCATGCCATTCCATGCCATTCCATGCCATTCCATGCCATTCCATGCCATTCCATGCCATTCCATGCCGTGCCATGCCGGTGCCATGCCGTGCCATGCCGGTGCCATGCCGTGCCATGCCGGTGCCATGCCGTGCCATGCCGGTGCCATGCCGTGCCATGCCGGTGCCATGCCGGTGCCATGCCGTGCCATGCCGGTGCCATGCCGTGCCATGCCGGTGCCATGCCGTGCCATGCCGTGCCATGCCGTGCCATGCCGGTGCCATGCCGTGCCATGCCGTGCCATGCCGGTGCCATGCCGTGCCATGCCGTGCCATGCGGTGCCATGCCATTCCATGCCATTCCATGCCATTCCATGTCATTCCATGCCATTCCATGCCATTCCATGCCATTCCATGCCATTCCATGCCAGTCCATGCCAGTCCATGCCATTCCATGCCATTCCATGCCATTCCATGCCACTCAATGCGGTGCCATGCCGTGCCATGCCGTGCCATGCCGGTGCCATGACGTGCCATGCCGGTGCCATGCCGTGCCATGCCGTGCCATGCCGGTGCCATGCCGGTGTCATGCCGGTGCCATGCCGGTGCCATGCCGGTGCCATGCCATTCCATGCCATTCCATGCCATTCCATGCCATTCCATGCCTTTCAATGCCGTGCCATGCCGTGCCATGCCGTGCCATGCCATTCCATGCCATTCCATGCCATTCCATGCCATTCCATGCCATTCCATGCCATTCCATGCCATTCCATGCCATTCCATGCCGTGCCATGCCGGTGCCATGCCGTGCCATGCCGGTGCCATGCCGTGCCATGCCGGTGCCATGCCGTGCCATGCCGTGCCATGCCGGTGCCATGCCGTGCCATGCCGGTGCCATGCCGTGCCATGCCGGTGCCATGCCGTGCCATGCCGTGCCATGCCGGTGCCATGCCGTGCCATGCCGTGCCATGCGGTGCCATGCCATTCCATGCCATTCCATGCCATTCCATGTCATTCCATGCCATTCCATGCCATTCCATGCCATTCCATGCCATTCCATGCCATTCCATGCCATTCCATGCCATTCCATGCCATTCCATGCCATTCCATGCCATTCCATGCCATTCCATGCCATTCCATGCCATTCCATGCCATTCCATGCCATTCCATGCCATTCCATGCCATTCCATGCCATTCCATGCCATTCCATGCCATTCCATGCCATTCCATGCCATTCCATGCCATTCCATGCCATTCCATGCCATTCCATGCCATTCCATGCCATTCCATGCCTTTCAATGCCGTGCCATGCCGTGCCATGCCGTGCCATGCCATTCCATGCCATTCCATGCCATTCCATGCCATTCCATGCCGTGCCATGCCGGTGCCATGCCGTGCCATGCCGGTGCCATGCCGTGCCATGCCGGTGCCATGCCGTGCCATGCCGGTGCCATGCCGTGCCATGCCGGTGCCATGCCGTGCCATGCCGTGCCATGCCGGTGCCATGCCGTGCCATGCCGGTGCCATGCCGTGCCATGCCGGTGCCATGCCGTGCCATGCCGCTGCCATGCCGTGCCATGCCGTGCCATGCCGGTGCCATGCCGTGCCATGCCGTGCCATGCGGTGCCATGCCATTCCATGCCATTCCATGCCATTCCATGTCATTCCATGCCATTCCATGCCATTCCATCCCATTCCATGCCATTCCATGCCATTCCATGCCATTCCATGCCATTCCATGCCAGTCCATGCCATTCCATGCCATTCCATGCCACTCAATGCGGTGCCATGCCGTGCCATGCCGTGCCATGCCGTGCTATGCCGTGCCATGCCGTGCCATGCCGTGCCATGCCGTGCCATGCCGTGCCATGCGGTGCCATGTCATTCCATGCCATTCCATGTCATTCCATGCCATTCCATGCCATTCCATGCCATTCCATGCCATTCCATGCCATTCCATGCCATTCCATGCCGTTCCATGCCATTCCATGCCATTCCATGCCATTCCATGCCATTCCATGCCATTCCATGCCATTCCATGCCATTCCATGCCATTCCATGCCATTCCATGCCATTCCATGCCATTCCATGCCATTCCATGCCATTCCATGCCATTCCATGCCATTCCATGCCATTCCATGCCATTCCATGCCATTCCATGCCATTCCATGCCATTCCATGCCATTCCATGCCGTGCCATGCCGGTGCCATGCCGTGCCATGCCGGTGCCATGCCGTGCCATGCCGGTGCCATGCCGTGCCATGCCGGTGCCATGCCGTGCCATGCCGGTGCCATGCCGTGCCATGCCGGTGCCATGCCGGTGCCATGCCGTGCCATGCCGGTGCCATGCCGTGCCATGCCGGTGCCATGCCGTGCCATGCCGTGCCATGCCGGTGCCATGCCGTGCCATGCCGGTGCCATGCCGTGCCATGCCGGTGCCATGCCGTGCCATGCCGGTGCCATGCCGTGCCATGCCATTCCATGCCGTGCCATGCCGGTGCCATGCCGTGCCATGCCGGTGCCATGCCGTGCCATGCCGGTGCCATGCCGTGCCATGCCGGTGCCATGCCGTGCCATGCCGGTGCCATGCCGTGCCATGCCGGTGCCATGCCGTGCCATGCCGGTGCCATGCCGTGCCATGCCGGTGCCATGCCGTGCCATGCCGGTGCCATGCCGTGCCATGCCGGTGCCATGCCGTGCCATGCCGGTGCCATGCCGGTGCCATGCCGTGCCATGCCGGTGCCATGCCGTGCCATGCCGGTGCCATGCCGTGCCATGCCGGTGCCATGCCGTGCCATGCCGGTGCCATGCCGTGCCATGCCGGTGCCATGCCGTGCCATGCCGGTGCCATGCCGTGCCATGCCGGTGCCATGCCGTGCCATGCCGGTGCCATGCCGTGCCATGCCGGTGCCATGCCGTGCCATGCCGGTGCCATGCCGTGCCATGCCGGTGCCATGCCGTGCCATGCCGGTGCCATGCCGTGCCATGCCGGTGCCATGCCGTGCCATGCCGGTGCCATGCCGTGCCATGCCGGTGCCATGCCGGTGCCATGCCGTGCCATGCCGTGCCATGCCGGTGCCATGCCGGTGCCATGCCGGTGCCATGCCATTCCATGCCATTCCATGCCATTCCATGCCATTCCATGCCATTCCATGCCATTCCATGCCATTCCATGCCATTCCATGCCATTCCATGCCATTCCATGCCATTCCATGCCATTCCATGCCATTCCATGCCATTCCATGCCATTCCATGCCATTCCATGCCATTCCATGCCATTCCATGCCATTCCATGCCGTGCCATGCCGGTGCCATGCCGTGCCATGCCGGTGCCATGCCGTGCCATGCCGGTGCCATGCCGTGCCATGCCGGTGCCATGCCGTGCCATGCCGGTGCCATGCCGTGCCATGCCGGTGCCATGCCGTGCCATGCCGGTGCCATGCCGTGCCATGCCGGTGCCATGCCGTGCCATGCCGGTGCCATGCCGTGGCATGCCGGTGCCATGCCGTGCCATGCCGGTGCCATGCCGTGCCATGCCGGTGCCATGCCGTGCCATGCCGGTGCCATGCCGTGCCATGCCGGTGCCATGCCGTGCCATGCCGGTGCCATGCCGTGCCATGCCGGTGCCATGCCGTGCCATGCCGGTGCCATGCCGTGCCATGCCGGTGCCATGCCGTGCCATGCCGGTGCCATGCCGTGCCATGCCGGTGCCATGCCGTGCCATGCCGGTGCCATGCCGTGCCATGCCGTGCCATGCCGTGCCATGCCGTGCCATGCCGGTGCCATGCCGTGCCATGCCGGTGCCATGCCGTGCCATGCCGTGCCATGCCGTGCCATGCCATTCCATGCCATTCCATGTCATTCCATGCCATTCCATGCCATTCCATGCCATTCCATGCCATTCCATGCCATTCCATGCCATTCCATGCCATTCCATGCCATTCCATGCCATTCCATGCCATTCCATGCCATTCCATGCCATTCCATGCCATTCCATGCCATTCCATGCCATTCCATGCCATTCCATGCCATTCCATGCCATTCCATGCCATTCCATGCCATTCCATGCCATTCCATGCCATTCCATGCCATTCCATGCCATTCCATGCCATTCCATGCCATTCCATGCCATTCCATGCCATTCCATGCCATTCCATGCCATTCCATGCCATTCCATGCCATTCCATGCCATTCCATGCCATTCCATGCCATTCCATGCCGTGCCATGCCGGTGCCATGCCGTGCCATGCCGGTGCCATGCCGTGCCATGCCGGTGCCATGCCGGTGCCATGCCGTGCCATGCCGGTGCCATGCCGTGCCATGCCGGTGCCATGCCGGTGCCATGCCATTCCATGCCATTCCATGCCATTCCATGCCATTCCATGCCATTCCATGCCATTCCATGCCATTCCATGCCATTCCATGCCATTCCATGCCATTCCATGCCATTCCATGCCATTCCATGCCATTCCATGCCATTCCATGCCATTCCATGCCATTCCATGCCATTCCATGCCATTCCATGCCATTCCATGCCGTGCCATGCCGGTGCCATGCCGTGCCATGCCGGTGCCATGCCGTGCCATGCCGGTGCCATGCCGTGCCATGCCGGTGCCATGCCGTGCCATGCCGGTGCCATGCCGTGCCATGCCGGTGCCATGCCGTGCCATGCCGGTGCCATGCCGTGCCATGCCGGTGCCATGCCGTGCCATGCCGGTGCCATGCCGGTGCCATGCCGTGCCATGCCGGTGCCATGCCGTGCCATGCCGGTGCCATGCCGTGCCATGCCGGTGCCATGCCGTGCCATGCCGGTGCCATGCCGTGCCATGCCGGTGCCATGCCGTGCCATGCCGGTGCCATGCCGTGCCATGCCGGTGCCATGCCGTGCCATGCCGGTGCCATGCCGTGCCATGCCGGTGCCATGCCGTGCCATGCCGGTGCCATGCCGTGCCATGCCGGTGCCATGCCGTGCCATGCCGGTGCCATGCCGTGCCATGCCGGTGCCATGCCGTGCCATGCCGTGCCATGCCGTGCCATGCCGTGCCATGCCGTGCCATGCCGGTGCCATGCCGTGCCATGCCGGTGCCATGCCGTGCCATGCCGTGCCATGCCGTGCCATGCCATTCCATGCCATTCCATGTCATTCCATGCCATTCCATGCCATTCCATGCCATTCCATGCCATTCCATGCCATTCCATGCCATTCCATGCCATTCCATGCCATTCCATGCCATTCCATGCCATTCCATGCCATTCCATGCCATTCCATGCCATTCCATGCCATTCCATGCCATTCCATGCCATTCCATGCCATTCCATGCCATTCCATGCCATTCCATGCCATTCCATGCCATTCCATGCCATTCCATGCCATTCCATGCCATTCCATGCCATTCCATGCCATTCCATGCCATTCCATGCCATTCCATGCCGTGCCATGCCGGTGCCATGCCGGTGCCATGCCGTGCCATGCCGGTGCCATGCCGTGCCATGCCGGTGCCATGCCGGTGCCATGCCGGTGCCATGCCGGTGCCATGCCGGTGCCATGCCGTGCCATGCCGGTGCCATGCCGTGCCATGCCGGTGCCATGCCGTGCCATGCCGGTGCCATGCCGTGCCATGCCGGTGCCATGCCGTGCCATGCCGGTGCCATGCCGTGCCATGCCGGTGCCATGCCGTGCCATGCCTGTGCCATGCCGTGCCATGCCTGTGCCATGCCGTGCCATGCCGGTGCCATGCCGTGCCATGCCGTGCCATGCCGTGCCATGCCGTGCCATGCCGTGCCATGCCATTCCATGTCATTCCATGCCATTCCATGCCATTCCATGCCATTCCATGCCATTCCATGCCATTCCATGCCATTCCATGCCGTTCCATGCCATTCCATGCCATTCCATGCCATTCCATGCCATTCCATGCCATTCCATGCCATTCCATGCCATTCCATGCCATTCCATGCCATTCCATGCCATTCCATGCCATTCCATGCCATTCCATGCCGTGCCATGCCGGTGCCATGCCGTGCCATGCCGGTGCCATGCCGTGCCATGCCGGTGCCATGCCGTGCCATGCCGGTGCCATGCCGTGCCATGCCGGTGCCATGCCGTGCCATGCCGGTGCCATGCCGTGCCATGCCGGTGCCATGCCGTGCCATGCCGGTGCCATGCCGTGCCATGCCGGTGCCATGCCGTGCCATGCCGGTGCCATGCCGTGCCATGCCGGTGCCATGCCGTGCCATGCCGGTGCCATGCCGTGCCATGCCGGTGCCATGCCGTGCCATGCCGGTGCCATGCCGTGCCATGCCGGTGCCATGCCGTGCCATGCCGGTGCCATGCCGTGCCATGCCGGTGCCATGCCGTGCCATGCCGGTGCCATGCCGTGCCATGCCGGTGCCATGCCGTGCCATGCCGGTGCCATGCCGTGCCATGCCGGTGCCATGCCGTGCCATGCCGGTGCCATGCCGTGCCATGCCGGTGCCATGCCGGTGCCATGCCGTGCCATGCCGTGCCATGCCGGTGCCATGCCATTCCATGCCATTCCATGCCATTCCATGCCATTCCATGCCATTCCATGCCATTCCATGCCATTCCATGCCATTCCATGCCATTCCATGCCATTCCATGCCATTCCATGCCATTCCATGCCATTCCATGCCATTCCATGCCATTCCATGCCATTCCATGCCATTCCATGCCATTCCATGCCATTCCATGCCATTCCATGCCATTCCATGCCGTGCCATGCCGGTGCCATGCCGTGCCATGCCGGTGCCATGCCGTGCCATGCCGGTGCCATGCCGTGCCATGCCGGTGCCATGCCGTGCCATGCCGGTGCCATGCCGTGCCATGCCGGTGCCATGCCGTGCCATGCCGGTGCCATGCCGTGCCATGCCGGTGCCATGCCGTGCCATGCCGGTGCCATGCCGTGCCATGCCGGTGCCATGCCGTGCCATGCCGGTGCCATGCCGTGCCATGCCGGTGCCATGCCGTGCCATGCCGGTGCCATGCCGTGCCATGCCGGTGCCATGCCGTGCCATGCCGGTGCCATGCCGTGCCATGCCGTGCCATGCCGTGCCATGCCGGTGCCATGCCGTGCCATGCCGGTGCCATGCCGTGCCATGCCGTGCCATGCCGTGCCATGCCATTCCATGCCATTCCATGTCATTCCATGCCATTCCATGCCATTCCATGCCATTCCATGCCATTCCATGCCATTCCATGCCATTCCATGCCATTCCATGCCATTCCATGCCATTCCATGCCATTCCATGCCATTCCATGCCATTCCATGCCATTCCATGCCATTCCATGCCATTCCATGCCATTCCATGCCGTGCCATGCCGGTGCCATGCCGTGCCATGCCGGTGCCATGCCGTGCCATGCCGGTGCCATGCCGTGCCATGCCGGTGCCATGCCGTGCCATGCCGGTGCCATGCCGTGCCATGCCGGTGCCATGCCGTGGCATGCCGGTGCCATGCCGTGCCATGCCGGTGCCATGCCGTGCCATGCCGGTGCCATGCCGTGCCATGCCGGTGCCATGCCGTGCCATGCCGGTGCCATGCCGTGCCATGCCGGTGCCATGCCGTGCCATGCCGGTGCCATGCCGTGCCATGCCGTGCCATGCCGGTGCCATGCCGTGCCATGCCGGTGCCATGCCGTGCCATGCCGGTGCCATGCCGTGCCATGCCGGTGCCATGCCGTGCCATGCCGGTGCCATGCCGTGCCATGCCGTGCCATGCCGTGCCATGCCGTGCCATGCCGGTGCCATGCCGTGCCATGCCGGTGCCATGCCGTGCCATGCCGTGCCATGCCGTGCCATGCCATTCCATGCCATTCCATGCCATTCCATGCCATTCCATGCCATTCCATGCCATTCCATGCCATTCCATGCCATTCCATGCCATTCCATGCCATTCCATGCCATTCCATGCCATTCCATGCCATTCCATGCCATTCCATGCCATTCCATGCCGTGCCATGCCGGTGCCATGCCGTGCCATGCCGGTGCCATGCCGTGCCATGCCGGTGCCATGCCGTGCCATGCCGGTGCCATGCCGTGCCATGCCGGTGCCATGCCGTGCCATGCCGGTGCCATGCCGTGCCATGCCGGTGCCATGCCGTGCCATGCCGGTGCCATGCCGTGCCATGCCGGTGCCATGCCGTGCCATGCCGGTGCCATGCCGTGCCATGCCGGTGCCATGCCGTGCCATGCCGGTGCCATGCCGTGCCATGCCGGTGCCATGCCGTGCCATGCCGGTGCCATGCCGTGCCATGCCGGTGCCATGCCGTGCCATGCCGGTGCCATGCCGTGCCATGCCGGTGCCATGCCGTGCCATGCCGGTGCCATGCCGTGCCATGCCGGTGCCATGCCGTGCCATGCCGGTGCCATGCCGTGCCATGCCGGTGCCATGCCGTGCCATGCCGGTGCCATGCCGTGCCATGCCGGTGCCATGCCGTGCCATGCCGGTGCCATGCCGTGCCATGCCGTGCCATGCCGTGCCATGCCGTGCCATGCCGGTGCCATGCCGTGCCATGCCGGTGCCATGCCGTGCCATGCCGTGCCATGCCGTGCCATGCCATTCCATGCCATTCCATGTCATTCCATGCCATTCCATGCCATTCCATGCCATTCCATGCCATTCCATGCCATTCCATGCCATTCCATGCCATTCCATGCCATTCCATGCCATTCCATGCCATTCCATGCCATTCCATGCCATTCCATGCCATTCCATGCCATTCCATGCCATTCCATGCCATTCCATGCCATTCCATGCCATTCCATGCCATTCCATGCCATTCCATGCCATTCCATGCCATTCCATGCCATTCCATGCCATTCCATGCCATTCCATGCCATTCCATGCCATTCCATGCCATTCCATGCCATTCCATGCCATTCCATGCCATTCCATGCCATTCCATGCCATTCCATGCCATTCCATGCCATTCCATGCCATTCCATGCCATTCCATGCCATTCCATGCCGTGCCATGCCGGTGCCATGCCGTGCCATGCCGGTGCCATGCCGTGCCATGCCGGTGCCATGCCGGTGCCATGCCGTGCCATGCCGGTGCCATGCCGTGCCATGCCGGTGCCATGCCGGTGCCATGCCATTCCATGCCATTCCATGCCATTCCATGCCATTCCATGCCATTCCATGCCATTCCATGCCATTCCATGCCATTCCATGCCATTCCATGCCATTCCATGCCATTCCATGCCATTCCATGCCATTCCATGCCATTCCATGCCATTCCATGCCATTCCATGCCATTCCATGCCATTCCATGCCATTCCATGCCATTCCATGCCATTCCATGCCATTCCATGCCATTCCATGCCATTCCATGCCATTCCATGCCGTGCCATGCCGGTGCCATGCCGTGCCATGCCGGTGCCATGCCGTGCCATGCCGGTGCCATGCCGTGCCATGCCGGTGCCATGCCGTGCCATGCCGGTGCCATGCCGTGCCATGCCGGTGCCATGCCGTGCCATGCCGGTGCCATGCCGTGCCATGCCGGTGCCATGCCGTGCCATGCCGGTGCCATGCCGTGCCATGCCGGTGCCATGCCGTGCCATGCCGGTGCCATGCCGTGCCATGCCGGTGCCATGCCGTGCCATGCCGGTGCCATGCCGTGCCATGCCGGTGCCATGCCGTGCCATGCCGGTGCCATGCCGTGCCATGCCGGTGCCATGCCGTGCCATGCCGGTGCCATGCCGTGCCATGCCGGTGCCATGCCGTGCCATGCCGGTGCCATGCCGTGCCATGCCGGTGCCATGCCGTGCCATGCCGGTGCCATGCCGTGCCATGCCGGTGCCATGCCGTGCCATGCCGTGCCATGCCGTGCCATGCCGTGCCATGCCGTGCCATGCCGGTGCCATGCCGTGCCATGCCGGTGCCATGCCGTGCCATGCCGTGCCATGCCGTGCCATGCCATTCCATGCCATTCCATGTCATTCCATGCCATTCCATGCCATTCCATGCCATTCCATGCCATTCCATGCCATTCCATGCCATTCCATGCCATTCCATGCCATTCCATGCCATTCCATGCCATTCCATGCCATTCCATGCCATTCCATGCCATTCCATGCCGTGCCATGCCGGTGCCATGCCGTGCCATGCCGGTGCCATGCCGGTGCCATGCCGGTGCCATGCCGGTGCCATGCCGTGCCATGCCGGTGCCATGCCGTGCCATGCCGGTGCCATGCCGTGCCATGCCGGTGCCATGCCGTGCCATGCCGGTGCCATGCCGTGCCATGCCGGTGCCATGCCGTGCCATGCCGGTGCCATGCCGTGCCATGCCGGTGCCATGCCGTGCCATGCCTGTGCCATGCCGTGCCATGCCTGTGCCATGCCGTGCCATGCCGGTGCCATGCCGTGCCATGCCGGTGCCATGCCGTGCCATGCCGTGCCATGCCGTGCCATGCCGGTGCCATGCCGTGCCATGCCGGTGCCATGCCGTGCCATGCCGTGCCATGCCGTGCCATGCCATTCCATGCCATTCCATGTCATTCCATGCCATTCCATGCCATTCCATGCCATTCCATGCCATTCCATGCCATTCCATGCCATTCCATGCCATTCCATGCCATTCCATGCCATTCCATGCCATTCCATGCCATTCCATGCCATTCCATGCCATTCCATGCCATTCCATGCCATTCCATGCCATTCCATGCCATTCCATGCCATTCCATGCCATTCCATGCCATTCCATGCCATTCCATGCCATTCCATGCCATTCCATGCCATTCCATGCCATTCCATGCCATTCCATGCCATTCCATGCCGTGCCATGCCGGTGCCATGCCGTGCCATGCCGGTGCCATGCCGTGCCATGCCGGTGCCATGCCGGTGCCATGCCGTGCCATGCCGGTGCCATGCCGTGCCATGCCGGTGCCATGCCGTGCCATGCCGGTGCCATGCCGTGCCATGCCGGTGCCATGCCGTGCCATGCCGGTGCCATGCCGTGCCATGCCGGTGCCATGCCGTGCCATGCCGGTGCCATGCCGTGCCATGCCTGTGCCATGCCGTGCCATGCCGGTGCCATGCCGTGCCATGCCGTGCCATGCCGTGCCATGCCGTGCCATGCCGGTGCCATGCCGTGCCATGCCGTGCCATGCCATTCCATGTCATTCCATGCCATTCCATGCCATTCCATGCCGTGCCATGCCGGTGCCATGCCGTGCCATGCCGGTGCCATGCCGTGCCATGCCGGTGCCATGCCGGTGCCATGCCGGTGCCATGCCGGTGCCATGCCGTGCCATGCCGGTGCCATGCCGTGCCATGCCGGTGCCATGCCGTGCCATGCCGTGCCATGCCGGTGCCATGCCGTGCCATGCCGGTGCCATGCCGTGCCATGCCGGTGCCATGCCGTGCCATGCCGCTGCCATGCCGTGCCATGCCGTGCCATGCCGGTGCCATGCCGTGCCATGCCGTGCCATGCGGTGCCATGCCATTCCATGCCATTCCATGCCATTCCATGTCATTCCATGCCATTCCATGCCATTCCATGCCATTCCATGCCATTCCATGCCATTCCATGCCATTCCATGCCATTCCATGCCAGTCCATGCCATTCCATGCCATTCCATGCCACTCAATGCGGTGCCATGCCGTGCCATGCCGTGCCATGCCGTGCTATGCCGTGCCATGCCGTGCCATGCCGTGCCATGCCGTGCCATGCCGTGCCATGCGGTGCCATGTCATTCCATGCCATTCCATGTCATTCCATGCCATTCCATGCCATTCCATGCCATTCCATGCCATTCCATGCCATTCCATGCCATTCCATGCCGTTCCATGCCATTCCATGCCATTCCATGCCATTCCATGCCATTCCATGCCATTCCATGCCATTCCATGCCATTCCATGCCATTCCATGCCATTCCATGCCATTCCATGCCATTCCATGCCATTCCATGCCATTCCATGCCATTCCATGCCATTCCATGCCATTCCATGCCATTCCATGCCATTCCATGCCATTCCATGCCGTGCCATGCCGGTGCCATGCCGTGCCATGCCGGTGCCATGCCGTGCCATGCCGGTGCCATGCCGTGCCATGCCGGTGCCATGCCGTGCCATGCCGGTGCCATGCCGGTGCCATGCCGTGCCATGCCGGTGCCATGCCGTGCCATGCCGGTGCCATGCCGTGCCATGCCGTGCCATGCCGGTGCCATGCCGTGCCATGCCGGTGCCATGCCGTGCCATGCCGGTGCCATGCCGTGCCATGCCGGTGCCATGCCGTGCCATGCCATTCCATGCCGTGCCATGCCGGTGCCCTGCCGTGCCATGCCGGTGCCATGCCGTGCCATGCCGGTGCCATGCCGTGCCATGCCGGTGCCATGCCGTGCCATGCCGGTGCCATGCCGTGCCATGCCGGTGCCATGCCGTGCCATGCCGGTGCCATGCCGTGCCATGCCGGTGCCATGCCGTGCCATGCCGGTGCCATGCCGTGCCATGCCGGTGCCATGCCGTGCCATGCCGGTGCCATGCCGTGCCATGCCGGTGCCATGCCGTGCCATGCCGGTGCCATGCCGGTGCCATGCCGTGCCATGCCGGTGCCATGCCGTGCCATGCCGGTGCCATGCCGTGCCATGCCGGTGCCATGCCGTGCCATGCCGGTGCCATGCCGTGCCATGCCGGTGCCATGCCGTGCCATGCCGGTGCCATGCCGTGCCATGCCGGTGCCATGCCGTGCCATGCCGGTGCCATGCCGTGCCATGCCGGTGCCATGCCGTGCCATGCCGGTGCCATGCCGTGCCATGCCGGTGCCATGCCGTGCCATGCCGGTGCCATGCCGTGCCATGCCGGTGCCATGCCGTGCCATGCCGGTGCCATGCCGTGCCATGCCGGTGCCATGCCGGTGCCATGCCGGTGCCATGCCGTGCCATGCCGTGCCATGCCGGTGCCATGCCATTCCATGCCATTCCATGCCATTCCATGCCATTCCATGCCATTCCATGCCATTCCATGCCATTCCATGCCATTCCATGCCATTCCATGCCATTCCATGCCATTCCATGCCATTCCATGCCATTCCATGCCATTCCATGCCATTCCATGCCATTCCATGCCATTCCATGCCATTCCATGCCGTGCCATGCCGGTGCCATGCCGGTGCCATGCCGTGCCATGCCGGTGCCATGCCGTGCCATGCCGGTGCCATGCCGTGCCATGCCGGTGCCATGCCGTGCCATGCCGGTGCCATGCCGTGCCATGCCGGTGCCATGCCGTGCCATGCCGGTGCCATGCCGTGCCATGCCGGTGCCATGCCGTGCCATGCCGGTGCCATGCCGTGCCATGCCGGTGCCATGCCGTGGCATGCCGGTGCCATGCCGTGCCATGCCGGTGCCATGCCGTGCCATGCCGGTGCCATGCCGTGCCATGCCGGTGCCATGCCGTGCCATGCCGGTGCCATGCCGTGCCATGCCGGTGCCATGCCGTGCCATGCCGGTGCCATGCCGTGCCATGCCGGTGCCATGCCGTGCCATGCCGGTGCCATGCCGTGCCATGCCGGTGCCATGCCGTGCCATGCCGGTGCCATGCCGTGCCATGCCGGTGCCATGCCGTGCCATGCCGGTGCCATGCCGTGCCATGCCGGTGCCATGCCGTGCCATGCCGGTGCCATGCCGTGCCATGCCGTGCCATGCCGTGCCATGCCGGTGCCATGCCGTGCCATGCCGGTGCCATGCCGTGCCATGCCGTGCCATGCCGTGCCATGCCATTCCATGCCATTCCATGTCATTCCATGCCATTCCATGCCATTCCATGCCATTCCATGCCATTCCATGCCATTCCATGCCATTCCATGCCATTCCATGCCATTCCATGCCATTCCATGCCATTCCATGCCATTCCATGCCATTCCATGCCATTCCATGCCATTCCATGCCATTCCATGCCATTCCATGCCATTCCATGCCATTCCATGCCATTCCATGCCATTCCATGCCATTCCATGCCATTCCATGCCATTCCATGCCATTCCATGCCATTCCATGCCATTCCATGCCATTCCATGCCATTCCATGCCATTCCATGCCATTCCATGCCATTCCATGCCATTCCATGCCATTCCATGCCATTCCATGCCGTGCCATGCCGGTGCCATGCCGTGCCATGCCGGTGCCATGCCGTGCCATGCCGGTGCCATGCCGGTGCCATGCCGTGCCATGCCGGTGCCATGCCGTGCCATGCCGGTGCCATGCCGGTGCCATGCCATTCCATGCCATTCCATGCCATTCCATGCCATTCCATGCCATTCCATGCCATTCCATGCCATTCCATGCCATTCCATGCCATTCCATGCCATTCCATGCCATTCCATGCCGGTGCCATGCCGTGCCATGCCGGTGCCATGCCGTGCCATGCCGGTGCCATGCCGTGCCATGCCGGTGCCATGCCGTGCCATGCCGGTGCCATGCCGTGCCATGCCGGTGCCATGCCGTGCCATGCCGGTGCCATGCCGTGCCATGCCGGTGCCATGCCGTGCCATGCCGGTGCCATGCCGTGCCATGCCGGTGCCATGCCGTGCCATGCCGGTGCCATGCCGTGCCATGCCGGTGCCATGCCGTGCCATGCCGGTGCCATGCCGTGCCATGCCGGTGCCATGCCGTGCCATGCCGGTGCCATGCCGTGCCATGCCGGTGCCATGCCGTGCCATGCCGGTGCCATGCCGTGCCATGCCGGTGCCATGCCGTGCCATGCCGGTGCCATGCCGTGCCATGCCGGTGCCATGCCGTGCCATGCCGGTGCCATGCCGTGCCATGCCGGTGCCATGCCGTGCCATGCCGGTGCCATGCCGTGCCATGCCGGTGCCATGCCGTGCCATGCCGTGCCATGCCGTGCCATGCCGTGCCATGCCGTGCCATGCCGGTGCCATGCCGTGCCATGCCGGTGCCATGCCGTGCCATGCCATTCCATGCCATTCCATGTCATTCCATGCCATTCCATGCCATTCCATGCCATTCCATGCCATTCCATGCCATTCCATGCCATTCCATGCCATTCCATGCCATTCCATGCCATTCCATGCCATTCCATGCCATTCCATGCCATTCCATGCCATTCCATGCCATTCCATGCCATTCCATGCCATTCCATGCCATTCCATGCCATTCCATGCCATTCCATGCCATTCCATGCCATTCCATGCCATTC
>CAXARG010000113.1:0-39889 GCA_963971235.1 Cryptus armator | reverse complement strand
ATGGCATGGAATGGCATGGAATGGCATGGAATGGCATGGAATGGCATGGAATGGCATGGAATGGCATGGAATGGCATGGAATGGCATGGAATGGCATGGAATGGCATGGAATGGCATGGAATGGCATGGAATGGCATGGAATGGCATGGAATGGCATGGAATGGCATGGAATGGCATGGAATGGCATGGAATGGCATGGAATGGCATGGAATGGCATGGAATGGCATGGAATGGCATGGAATGGCATGGAATGGCATGGAATGGCATGGAATGGCATGGAATGGCATGGAATGGCATGGAATGGCATGGAATGGCATGGAATGGCATGGAATGGCATGGAATGGCATGGAATGGCATGGAATGGCATGGAATGGCATGGAATGGCATGGAATGGCATGGAATGGCATGGAATGGCATGGAATGGCATGGAATGGCATGGAATGGCATGGAATGGCATGGAATGGCATGGAATGGCATGGAATGGCATGGAATGGCATGGAATGGCATGGAATGGCATGGAATGGCATGGAATGGCATGGAATGGCATGGAATGGCATGGAATGGCATGGAATGGCATGGAATGGCATGGAATGGCATGGAATGGCATGGAATGGCATGGAATGGCATGGAATGGCATGGAATGGCATGGAATGGCATGGAATGGCATGGAATGGCATGGAATGGCATGGAATGGCATGGAATGGCATGGAATGGCATGGAATGGCATGGAATGGCATGGAATGGCATGGAATGGCATGGAATGGCATGGAATGGCATGGAATGGCATGGAATGGCATGGAATGGCATGGAATGGCATGGAATGGCATGGAATGGCATGGCACCGCATTGAGTGGCATGGAATGGCATGGACTGGCATGGAATGGCATGGAATGGCATGGACTGGCATGGCACCGCATGGCCCGGCATGGCACGGCATGGCACGGCATGGCACGGCATGGCACGGCATGGCACGGCATGGCACGGCATGGCACGGCATGGCACGGCATGGCACGGCATGGCACCGGCATGGCACGGCATGGCACCGGCATGGCACGGCATGGCACCGGCATGGCACGGCATGGCACCGGCATGGCACGGCATGGCACCGGCATGGCACCGGCATGGCACCGGCATGGCACGGCATGGCACGGCATGGCACGGCATGGCACCGGCATGGCACGGCATGGCACCGGCATGGCACGGCATGGCACCGGCATGGCACGGCATGGCACCGGCATGGCACGGCATGGCACCGGCATGGCACGGCATGGCACCGGCATGGCACGGCATGGCACCGGCATGGCACGGCATGGCACCGGCATGGCACGGCATGGCACCGGCATGGCACGGCATGGCACCGGCATGGCACGGCATGGCACCGGCATGGCACGGCATGGCACCGGCATGGCACGGCATGGCACCGGCATGGCACGGCATGGCACCGGCATGGCACGGCATGGCACCGGCATGGCACGGCATGGCACGGCATGGCACGGCATGGAATGGCATGGAATGGCATGGAATGGCATGGAATGGCATGGAATGGCATGGAATGGCATGGAATGGCATGGAATGGCATGGAATGGCATGGAATGGCATGGAATGGCATGGAATGGCATGGAATGGCATGGAATGGCATGGAATGGCATGGAATGGCATGGAATGGCATGGAATGGCATGGAATGGCATGGAATGGCATGGAATGGCATGGAATGGCATGGAATGGCATGGAATGGCATGGAATGGCATGGAATGGCATGGAATGGCATGGAATGGCATGGAATGGCATGGAATGGCATGGAATGGCATGGCACGGCATGGCACCGGCATGGCACGGCATGGCACCGGCATGGAATGGCATGGAATGGCATGGAATGGCATGGAATGGCATGGAATGGCATGGAATGGCATGGAATGGCATGGAATGGCATGGAATGGCATGGAATGGCATGGAATGGCATGGAATGGCATGGAATGGCATGGAATGGCATGGAATGGCATGGAATGGCATGGAATGGCATGGAATGGCATGGAATGGCATGGAATGGCATGGAATGGCATGGAATGGCATGGAATGGCATGGAATGGCATGGAATGGCATGGAATGGCATGGAATGGCATGGAATGGCATGGAATGGCATGGAATGGCATGGAATGGCATGGAATGGCATGGAATGGCATGGAATGGCATGGAATGGCATGGAATGGCATGGAATGGCATGGAATGGCATGGAATGGCATGGAATGGCATGGAATGGCATGGAATGGCATGGAATGGCATGGAATGGCATGGAATGGCATGGAATGGCATGGAATGGCATGGAATGGCATGGAATGGCATGGAATGGCATGGAATGGCATGGAATGGCATGGAATGGCATGGAATGGCATGGAATGGCATGGAATGGCATGGAATGGCATGGAATGGCATGGAATGGCATGGAATGGCATGGAATGGCATGGAATGGCATGGAATGGCATGGAATGGCATGGAATGGCATGGAATGGCATGGAATGGCATGGCACCGGCATGGCACCGGCATGGCACGGCATGGCACCGGCATGGCACGGCATGGCACCGGCATGGCACGGCATGGCACCGGCATGGCACGGCATGGCACCGGCATGGCACGGCATGGCACCGGCATGGCACGGCATGGCACCGGCATGGCACGGCATGGCACCGGCATGGCACGGCATGGCACCGGCATGGCACGGCATGGCACCGGCATGGCACGGCATGGCACGGCATGGCACGGCATGGCACGGCATGGCACCGGCATGGCACGGCATGGCACCGGCATGGCACGGCATGGCACGGCATGGCACGGCATGGCACGGCATGGCACGGCATGGCACGGCATGGCACCGGCATGGCACCGGCATGGCACCGGCATGGCACCGGCATGGCACGGCATGGCACCGGCATGGCACGGCATGGCACCGGCATGGCACGGCATGGCACCGGCATGGCACGGCATGGCACCGGCATGGCACCGGCATGGCACGGCATGGCACCGGCATGGCACGGCATGGCACCGGCATGGCACGGCATGGCACCGGCATGGCACGGCATGGCACCGGCATGGCACGGCATGGCACCGGCATGGCACCGGCATGGCACCGGCATGGCACCGGCATGGCACCGGCATGGCACCGGCATGGCACCGGCATGGCACGGCATGGCACCGGCATGGCACGGCATGGCACCGGCATGGCACGGCATGGCACCGGCATGGCACGGCATGGCACCGGCATGGCACGGCATGGCACCGGCATGGCACGGCATGGCACGGCATGGCACGGCATGGCACGGCATGGCACCGGCATGGCACGGCATGGCACCGGCATGGCACGGCATGGCACCGGCATGGCACGGCATGGCACCGGCATGGCACGGCATGGCACCGGCATGGCACGGCATGGCACCGGCATGGCACCGGCATGGCACGGCATGGCACCGGCATGGCACGGCATGGCACCGGCATGGCACGGCATGGCACCGGCATGGCACGGCATGGCACCGGCATGGCACGGCATGGCACCGGCATGGCACGGCATGGCACCGGCATGGCACGGCATGGCACCGGCATGGCACGGCATGGCACCGGCATGGCACGGCATGGCACCGGCATGGCACGGCATGGCACCGGCATGGCACGGCATGGCACCGGCATGGCACGGCATGGCATGGCACGGCATGGCACGGCATGGCACGGCATGGCACGGCATGGCACCGGCATGGCACGGCATGGCACCGGCATGGCACGGCATGGCACGGCATGGCACCGGCATGGCACGGCATGGCACCGGCATGGCACGGCATGGCACCGGCATGGCACGGCATGGCACCGGCATGGCACGGCATGGCACCGGCATGGCACGGCATGGCACCGGCATGGCACGGCATGGCACCGGCATGGCACGGCATGGCACCGGCATGGAATGGCATGGAATGGCATGGAATGGCATGGAATGGCATGGAATGGCATGGAATGGCATGGAATGGCATGGAATGGCATGGAATGGCATGGAATGGCATGGAATGGCATGGAATGGCATGGAATGGCATGGAATGGCATGGAATGGCATGGAATGGCATGGAATGGCATGGAATGGCATGGAATGGCATGGAATGGCATGGAATGGCATGGAATGGCATGGAATGGCATGGAATGGCATGGAATGGCATGGAATGGCATGGAATGGCATGGAATGGCATGGAATGGCATGGAATGGCATGGAATGGCATGGAATGGCATGGAATGGCATGGAATGGCATGGCACGGCATGGAATGGCATGGCACGGCATGGCACCGGCATGGCACCGGCATGGCACGGCATGGCACGGCATGGCACCGGCATGGCACGGCATGGAATGGCATGGCACGGCATGGAATGGCATGGAATGGCATGGAATGGCATGGAATGGCATGGAATGGCATGGAATGGCATGGAATGGCATGGAATGGCATGGAATGGCATGGAATGGCATGGAATGGCATGGCACGGCATGGCACCGGCATGGCACGGCATGGCACCGGCATGGAATGGCATGGAATGGCATGGAATGGCATGGAATGGCATGGAATGGCATGGAATGGCATGGAATGGCATGGAATGGCATGGAATGGCATGGAATGGCATGGAATGGCATGGAATGGCATGGAATGGCATGGAATGGCATGGAATGGCATGGAATGGCATGGAATGGCATGGAATGGCATGGAATGGCATGGCACGGCATGGCACCGGCATGGCACCGGCATGGCACGGCATGGCACGGCATGGCACCGGCATGGCACGGCATGGCACGGCATGGAATGGCATGGAATGGCATGGAATGGCATGGAATGGCATGGAATGGCATGGAATGGCATGGAATGGCATGGAATGGCATGGAATGGCATGGAATGGCATGGAATGGCATGGAATGGCATGGAATGGCATGGAATGGCATGGAATGGCATGGAATGGCATGGAATGGCATGGAATGGCATGGAATGGCATGGAATGGCATGGAATGGCATGGAATGGCATGGAATGGCATGGAATGGCATGGAATGGCATGGAATGGCATGGAATGGCATGGAATGGCATGGAATGGCATGGAATGGCATGGAATGGCATGGAATGGCATGGAATGGCATGGAATGGCATGGAATGGCATGGAATGGCATGGAATGGCATGGAATGGCATGGAATGGCATGGAATGGCATGGAATGGCATGGAATGGCATGGAATGGCATGGAATGGCATGGAATGGCATGGAATGGCATGGAATGGCATGGCACGGCATGGAACCGGCATGGCACGGCATGGCACCGGCATGGCACCGGCATGGCACCGGCATGGCACGGCATGGCACGGCATGGCACGGCATGGAACGGCATGGAATGGCATGGAACGGCATGGAATGGCATGGAATGGCATGGAATGGCATGGAATGGCATGGAATGGCATGGAATGGCATGGAATGGCATGGAATGGCATGGAATGGCATGGAATGGCATGGAATGGCATGGAATGGCATGGAATGGCATGGAATGGCATGGAATGGCATGGAATGGCATGGAATGGCATGGAATGGCATGGAATGGCATGGAATGGCATGGAATGGCATGGAATGGCATGGAATGGCATGGAATGGCATGGCACGGCATGGAACCGGCATGGCACGGCATGGCACCGGCATGGCACCGGCATGGCACGGCATGGCACCGGCATGGCACGGCATGGCACGGCATGGCACCGGCATGGCACGGCATGGCACCGGCATGGCACGGCATGGCACCGGCATGGCACGGCATGGCACCGGCATGGCACGGCATGGCACCGGCATGGCACGGCATGGCACCGGCATGGCACGGCATGGCACCGGCATGGCACGGCATGGCACCGGCATGGCACGGCATGGCACCGGCATGGCACGGCATGGCACCGGCATGGCACGGCATGGCACCGGCATGGCACGGCATGGCACCGGCATGGCACGGCATGGCACCGGCATGGCACGGCATGGCACGGCATGGCACGGCATGGAATGGCATGGCACGGCATGGAATGGCATGGAATGGCATGGAATGGCATGGAATGACATGGAATGGCATGGAATGGCATGGAATGGCATGGAATGGCATGGAATGGCATGGAATGGCATGGAATGGCATGGAATGGCATGGCACGGCATGGAACCGGCATGGCACGGCATGGCACCGGCATGGCACCGGCATGGCACCGGCATGGCACGGCATGGCACGGCATGGCACGGCATGGAATGGCATGGAATGGCATGGAATGGCATGGAATGGCATGGAATGGCATGGAATGGCATGGAATGGCATGGAATGGCATGGAATGGCATGGAATGGCATGGAATGGCATGGAATGGCATGGAATGGCATGGAATGGCATGGAATGGCATGGAATGGCATGGAATGGCATGGCACGGCATGGCACCGGCATGGCACCGGCATGGCACGGCATGGCACGGCATGGCACCGGCATGGCACGGCATGGCACCGGCATGGCACGGCATGGCACCGGCATGGCACGGCATGGCACCGGCATGGCACGGCATGGCACCGGCATGGCACGGCATGGCACCGGCATGGCACGGCATGGCACCGGCATGGCACGGCATGGCACGGCATGGCACGGCATGGCACGGCATGGCACCGGCATGGCACGGCATGGCACCGGCATGGCACGGCATGGCACGGCATGGCACGGCATGGCACGGCATGGCACGGCATGGCACGGCATGGCACCGGCATGGCACCGGCATGGCACCGGCATGGCACCGGCATGGCACGGCATGGCACCGGCATGGCACGGCATGGCATCGGCATGGCACGGCATGGCACCGGCATGGCACGGCATGGCACGGCATGGCACCGGCATGGCACGGCATGGCACCGGCATGGCACGGCATGGCACCGGCATGGCACGGCATGGCACCGGCATGGCACGGCATGGCACCGGCATGGCACGGCATGGCACCGGCATGGCACCGGCATGGCACCGGCATGGCACCGGCATGGCACCGGCATGGCACGGCATGGCACCGGCATGGCACGGCATGGCACCGGCATGGCACGGCATGGCACCGGCATGGCACGGCATGGCACCGGCATGGCACGGCATGGCACGGCATGGCACCGGCATGGCACGGCATGGCACCGGCATGGCACGGCATGGCACCGGCATGGCACGGCATGGCACCGGCATGGCACGGCATGGCACCGGCATGGCACCGGCATGGCACGGCATGGCACCGGCATGGCACGGCATGGCACCGGCATGGCACGGCATGGCACCGGCATGGCACGGCATGGCACCGGCATGGCACGGCATGGCACCGGCATGGCACCGGCATGGCACGGCATGGCACGGCATGGCACCGGCATGGCACGGCATGGCACCGGCATGGCACGGCATGGCACCGGCATGGCACGGCATGGCACCGGCATGGCACGGCATGGCCCCGGCATGGCACGGCATGGCCCCGGCATGGCACGGCATGGCACCGGCATGGCACGGCATGGCACGGCATGGCACGGCATGGCACCGGCATGGCACGGCATGGCACCGGCATGGCACGGCATGGCACCGGCATGGCACGGCATGGCACCGGCATGGCACGGCATGGCACCGGCATGGCACGGCATGGCACCGGCATGGCACGGCATGGCACCGGCATGGCACGGCATGGCACCGGCATGGCACGGCATGGCACCGGCATGGCACGGCATGGCACCGGCATGGCACGGCATGGCACGGCATGGCACCGGCATGGAATGGCATGGAATGGCATGGAATGGCATGGAATGGCATGGAATGGCATGGAATGGCATGGAATGGCATGGAATGGCATGGAATGGCATGGAATGGCATGGAATGGCATGGAATGGCATGGAATGGCATGGAATGGCATGGAATGGCATGGAATGGCATGGCACGGCATGGCACCGGCATGGCACGGCATGGCACCGGCATGGAATGGCATGGAATGGCATGGAATGGCATGGAATGGCATGGAATGGCATGGAATGGCATGGAATGGCATGGAATGGCATGGAATGGCATGGAATGGCATGGAATGGCATGGAATGGCATGGAATGGCATGGAATGGCATGGAATGGCATGGAATGGCATGGAATGGCATGGAATGGCATGGAATGGCATGGCACGGCATGGCACCGGCATGGCACCGGCATGGCACGGCATGGCACGGCATGGCACCGGCATGGCACGGCATGGCACGGCATGGAATGGCATGGAATGGCATGGAATGGCATGGAATGGCATGGAATGGCATGGAATGGCATGGAATGGCATGGAATGGCATGGAATGGCATGGAATGGCATGGAATGGCATGGAATGGCATGGAATGGCATGGAATGGCATGGAATGGCATGGAATGGCATGGAATGGCATGGAATGGCATGGAATGGCATGGAATGGCATGGAATGGCATGGAATGGCATGGAATGGCATGGAATGGCATGGAATGGCATGGAATGGCATGGAATGGCATGGAATGGCATGGAATGGCATGGAATGGCATGGAATGGCATGGAATGGCATGGAATGGCATGGAATGGCATGGAATGGCATGGAATGGCATGGAATGGCATGGAATGGCATGGAATGGCATGGAATGGCATGGAATGGCATGGAATGGCATGGAATGGCATGGAATGGCATGGAATGGCATGGAATGGCATGGAATGGCATGGAATGGCATGGAATGGCATGGAATGGCATGGAATGGCATGGAATGGCATGGAATGGCATGGAATGGCATGGAATGGCATGGAATGGCATGGCACGGCATGGAACCGGCATGGCACGGCATGGCACCGGCATGGCACCGGCATGGCACCGGCATGGCACGGCATGGCACGGCATGGCACGGCATGGAACGGCATGGAATGGCATGGAACGGCATGGAATGGCATGGAATGGCATGGAATGGCATGGAATGGCATGGAATGGCATGGAATGGCATGGAATGGCATGGAATGGCATGGAATGGCATGGAATGGCATGGAATGGCATGGAATGGCATGGAATGGCATGGAATGGCATGGAATGGCATGGAATGGCATGGAATGGCATGGAATGGCATGGAATGGCATGGAATGGCATGGAATGGCATGGAATGGCATGGCACGGCATGGAACCGGCATGGCACGGCATGGCACCGGCATGGCACCGGCATGGCACGGCATGGCACCGGCATGGCACGGCATGGCACGGCATGGCACCGGCATGGCACGGCATGGCACCGGCATGGCACGGCATGGCACCGGCATGGCACGGCATGGCACCGGCATGGCACGGCATGGCACCGGCATGGCACGGCATGGCACCGGCATGGCACGGCATGGCACCGGCATGGCACGGCATGGCACCGGCATGGCACGGCATGGCACCGGCATGGCACGGCATGGCACCGGCATGGCACGGCATGGCACCGGCATGGCACGGCATGGCACCGGCATGGCACGGCATGGCACCGGCATGGCACGGCATGGCACGGCATGGCACGGCATGGAATGGCATGGCACGGCATGGAATGGCATGGAATGGCATGGAATGGCATGGAATGACATGGAATGGCATGGAATGGCATGGAATGGCATGGAATGGCATGGAATGGCATGGAATGGCATGGAATGGCATGGAATGGCATGGCACGGCATGGAACCGGCATGGCACGGCATGGCACCGGCATGGCACCGGCATGGCACCGGCATGGCACGGCATGGCACGGCATGGCACGGCATGGAATGGCATGGAATGGCATGGAATGGCATGGAATGGCATGGAATGGCATGGAATGGCATGGAATGGCATGGAATGGCATGGAATGGCATGGAATGGCATGGAATGGCATGGAATGGCATGGAATGGCATGGAATGGCATGGAATGGCATGGAATGGCATGGAATGGCATGGCACGGCATGGCACCGGCATGGCACCGGCATGGCACGGCATGGCACGGCATGGCACCGGCATGGCACGGCATGGCACCGGCATGGCACGGCATGGCACCGGCATGGCACGGCATGGCACCGGCATGGCACGGCATGGCACCGGCATGGCACGGCATGGCACCGGCATGGCACGGCATGGCACCGGCATGGCACGGCATGGCACGGCATGGCACGGCATGGCACGGCATGGCACCGGCATGGCACGGCATGGCACCGGCATGGCACGGCATGGCACGGCATGGCACGGCATGGCACGGCATGGCACGGCATGGCACGGCATGGCACCGGCATGGCACCGGCATGGCACCGGCATGGCACCGGCATGGCACGGCATGGCACCGGCATGGCACGGCATGGCATCGGCATGGCACGGCATGGCACCGGCATGGCACGGCATGGCACGGCATGGCACCGGCATGGCACGGCATGGCACCGGCATGGCACGGCATGGCACCGGCATGGCACGGCATGGCACCGGCATGGCACGGCATGGCACCGGCATGGCACGGCATGGCACCGGCATGGCACCGGCATGGCACCGGCATGGCACCGGCATGGCACCGGCATGGCACGGCATGGCACCGGCATGGCACGGCATGGCACCGGCATGGCACGGCATGGCACCGGCATGGCACGGCATGGCACCGGCATGGCACGGCATGGCACGGCATGGCACCGGCATGGCACGGCATGGCACCGGCATGGCACGGCATGGCACCGGCATGGCACGGCATGGCACCGGCATGGCACGGCATGGCACCGGCATGGCACCGGCATGGCACGGCATGGCACCGGCATGGCACGGCATGGCACCGGCATGGCACGGCATGGCACCGGCATGGCACGGCATGGCACCGGCATGGCACGGCATGGCACCGGCATGGCACCGGCATGGCACGGCATGGCACGGCATGGCACCGGCATGGCACGGCATGGCACCGGCATGGCACGGCATGGCACCGGCATGGCACGGCATGGCACCGGCATGGCACGGCATGGCCCCGGCATGGCACGGCATGGCCCCGGCATGGCACGGCATGGCACCGGCATGGCACGGCATGGCACGGCATGGCACGGCATGGCACCGGCATGGCACGGCATGGCACCGGCATGGCACGGCATGGCACCGGCATGGCACGGCATGGCACCGGCATGGCACGGCATGGCACCGGCATGGCACGGCATGGCACCGGCATGGCACGGCATGGCACCGGCATGGCACGGCATGGCACCGGCATGGCACGGCATGGCACCGGCATGGCACGGCATGGCACCGGCATGGCACGGCATGGCACGGCATGGCACCGGCATGGCACGGCATGGCACCGGCATGGCACGGCATGGCACCGGCATGGCACGGCATGGCACCGGCATGGCACGGCATGGCACCGGCATGGCACGGCATGGCACCGGCATGGCACGGCATGGCACCGGCATGGCACGGCATGGCACCGGCATGGCACGGCATGGCACCGGCATGGCACGGCATGGCACCGGCATGGCACGGCATGGCACGGCATGGCACGGCATGGAATGGCATGGAATGGCATGGAATGGCATGGAATGACATGGAATGGCATGGAATGGCATGGAATGGCATGGAATGGCATGGAATGGCATGGAATGGCATGGAATGGCATGGAATGGCATGGAATGGCATGGAATGGCATGGAATGGCATGGAATGGCATGGAATGGCATGGAATGGCATGGAATGGCATGGAATGGCATGGAATGGCATGGAATGGCATGGAATGGCATGGAATGGCATGGAATGGCATGGAATGGCATGGAATGGCATGGAATGGCATGGAATGGCATGGAATGGCATGGAATGGCATGGAATGGCATGGAATGGCATGGAATGGCATGGAATGGCATGGAATGGCATGGAATGGCATGGAATGGCATGGAATGGCATGGAATGGCATGGAATGGCATGGAATGGCATGGAATGGCATGGAATGGCATGGAATGGCATGGAATGGCATGGAATGGCATGGAATGGCATGGAATGGCATGGAATGGCATGGAATGGCATGGAATGGCATGGAATGGCATGGAATGGCATGGCACCGCATTGAGTGGCATGGAATGGCATGGAATGGCATGGAATGGCATGGACTGGCATGGCACCGCATGGCCCGGCATGGCACGGCATGGCACGGCATGGCACGGCATGGCACGGCATGGCACGGCATGGCACGGCATGGCACGGCATGGCACCGGCATGGCACCGGCATGGCACCGGCATGGCACCGGCATGGCACGGCATGGCACCGGCATGGCACGGCATGGCACCGGCATGGCACGGCATGGCACGGCATGGCACGGCATGGCACCGGCATGGCACGGCATGGCACCGGCATGGCACGGCATGGCACCGGCATGGCACGGCATGGCACCGGCATGGCACCGGCATGGCACCGGCATGGCACCGGCATGGCACCGGCATGGCACCGGCATGGCACGGCATGGCACCGGCATGGCACCGGCATGGCACGGCATGGCACGGCATGGCACGGCATGGCACGGCATGGCACCGGCATGGCACGGCATGGCACCGGCATGGCACGGCATGGCACCGGCATGGCACGGCATGGCACCGGCATGGCACGGCATGGCACCGGCATGGCACGGCATGGCACCGGCATGGCACGGCATGGCACCGGCATGGCACGGCATGGCACCGGCATGGCACGGCATGGCACCGGCATGGCACGGCATGGCACCGGCATGGCACGGCATGGCACCGGCATGGCACGGCATGGCACCGGCATGGCACGGCATGGCACCGGCATGGCACGGCATGGCACCGGCATGGCACGGCATGGCACCGGCATGGCACGGCATGGCACCGGCATGGCACGGCATGGCACCGGCATGGCACGGCATGGCACCGGCATGGCACGGCATGGCACCGGCATGGCACGGCATGGCACGGCATGGCACGGCATGGCACCGGCATGGCACGGCATGGCACCGGCATGGCACGGCATGGCACCGGCATGGCACGGCATGGCACCGGCATGGCACGGCATGGCACCGGCATGGCACGGCATGGCACCGGCATGGCACGGCATGGCACCGGCATGGCACGGCATGGCACCGGCATGGCACGGCATGGCACCGGCATGGCACGGCATGGCACCGGCATGGCACGGCATGGCACCGGCATGGCACGGCATGGCACCGGCATGGCACGGCATGGCACCGGCATGGCACGGCATGGCACCGGCATGGCACGGCATGGCACCGGCATGGCACGGCATGGCACCGGCATGGCACCGGCATGGCACCGGCATGGCACCGGCATGGCACCGGCATGGCACGGCATGGCACCGGCATGGCACGGCATGGCACCGGCATGGCACGGCATGGCACCGGCATGGCACGGCATGGCACCGGCATGGCACGGCATGGCACCGGCATGGCACGGCATGGCACCGGCATGGAATGGCATGGAATGGCATGGAATGGCATGGAATGGCATGGAATGGCATGGAATGGCATGGAATGGCATGGAATGGCATGGAATGGCATGGAATGGCATGGAATGGCATGGAATGGCATGGAATGGCATGGAATGGCATGGAATGGCATGGAATGGCATGGAATGGCATGGCACGGCATGGCACCGGCATGGCACCGGCATGGCACGGCATGGCACGGCATGGCACCGGCATGGAATGGCATGGAATGGCATGGAATGGCATGGAATGGCATGGAATGGCATGGAATGGCATGGAATGGCATGGAATGGCATGGAATGGCATGGAATGGCATGGAATGGCATGGAATGGCATGGAATGGCATGGAATGGCATGGAATGGCATGGAATGGCATGGAATGGCATGGAATGGCATGGAATGGCATGGAATGGCATGGAATGGCATGGAATGGCATGGAATGGCATGGAATGGCATGGAATGGCATGGAATGGCATGGAATGGCATGGAATGGCATGGAATGGCATGGAATGGCATGGAATGGCATGGAATGGCATGGAATGGCATGGAATGGCATGGAATGGCATGGAATGGCATGGAATGGCATGGAATGGCATGGAATGGCATGGAATGGCATGGAATGGCATGGAATGGCATGGAATGGCATGGAATGGCATGGCACGGCATGGAACCGGCATGGCACGGCATGGCACCGGCATGGCACCGGCATGGCACCGGCATGGCACGGCATGGAATGGCATGGAATGGCATGGAATGGCATGGAATGGCATGGAATGGCATGGAATGGCATGGAATGGCATGGAATGGCATGGAATGGCATGGAATGGCATGGAATGGCATGGAATGGCATGGAATGGCATGGAATGGCATGGAATGGCATGGAATGGCATGGAATGGCATGGAATGGCATGGAATGGCATGGAATGGCATGGAATGGCATGGAATGGCATGGAATGGCATGGCACGGCATGGAACCGGCATGGCACGGCATGGAACCGGCATGGCACCGGCATGGCACGGCATGGCACGGCATGGCACCGGCATGGCACGGCATGGCACCGGCATGGCACGGCATGGCACCGGCATGGCACGGCATGGCACCGGCATGGCACGGCATGGCACCGGCATGGCACGGCATGGCACCGGCATGGCACCGGCATGGCACGGCATGGCACGGCATGGCACGGCATGGAATGGCATGGAATGGCATGGAATGGCATGGAATGGCATGGAATGGCATGGAATGGCATGGAATGGCATGGAATGGCATGGAATGGCATGGAATGGCATGGAATGGCATGGAATGGCATGGAATGGCATGGAATGGCATGGAATGGCATGGAATGGCATGGAATGGCATGGAATGGCATGGAATGGCATGGAATGGCATGGAATGGCATGGAATGGCATGGAATGGCATGGAATGGCATGGAATGGCATGGAATGGCATGGAATGGCATGGAATGGCATGGAATGGCATGGAATGGCATGGAATGGCATGGAATGGCATGGAATGGCATGGAATGGCATGGAATGGCATGGAATGGCATGGAATGGCATGGAATGGCATGGAATGGCATGGAATGGCATGGAATGGCATGGAATGGCATGGAATGGCATGGAATGGCATGGAATGGCATGGAATGGCATGGAATGGCATGGAATGGCATGGAATGGCATGGAATGGCATGGAATGGCATGGAATGGCATGGAATGGCATGGAATGGCATGGAATGGCATGGAATGGCATGGAATGGCATGGAATGGCATGGAATGGCATGGAATGGCATGGAATGGCATGGAATGGCATGGAATGGCATGGAATGGCATGGAATGGCATGGAATGGCATGGAATGGCATGGAATGGCATGGAATGGCATGGAATGGCATGGAATGGCATGGCACCGCATTGAGTGGCATGGAATGGCATGGACTGGCATGGAATGGCATGGAATGGCATGGACTGGCATGGCACCGCATGGCCCGGCATGGCACGGCATGGCACGGCATGGCACGGCATGGCACGGCATGGCACGGCATGGCACGGCATGGCACGGCATGGCACGGCATGGCACGGCATGGCACGGCATGGCACCGGCATGGCACCGGCATGGCACCGGCATGGCACCGGCATGGCACGGCATGGCACCGGCATGGCACGGCATGGCACCGGCATGGCACGGCATGGCACCGGCATGGCACGGCATGGCACCGGCATGGCACGGCATGGCACGGCATGGCACGGCATGGCACCGGCATGGCACGGCATGGCACCGGCATGGCACGGCATGGCACCGGCATGGCACGGCATGGCACCGGCATGGCACGGCATGGCACCGGCATGGCACCGGCATGGCACCGGCATGGCACCGGCATGGCACCGGCATGGCACCGGCATGGCACGGCATGGCACCGGCATGGCACGGCATGGCACCGGCATGGCACGGCATGGCACCGGCATGGCACGGCATGGCACGGCATGGCACCGGCATGGCACGGCATGGCACCGGCATGGCACGGCATGGCACCGGCATGGCACGGCATGGCACCGGCATGGCACGGCATGGCACCGGCATGGCACGGCATGGCACCGGCATGGCACGGCATGGCACCGGCATGGCACGGCATGGCACCGGCATGGCACGGCATGGCACCGGCATGGCACGGCATGGCACCGGCATGGCACGGCATGGCACCGGCATGGCACGGCATGGCACCGGCATGGCACGGCATGGCACCGGCATGGCACGGCATGGCACCGGCATGGCACGGCATGGCACCGGCATGGCACGGCATGGCACCGGCATGGCACGGCATGGCACCGGCATGGCACGGCATGGCACCGGCATGGCACGGCATGGCACCGGCATGGCACGGCATGGCACCGGCATGGCACGGCATGGCACCGGCATGGCACGGCATGGCACCGGCATGGCACGGCATGGCACCGGCATGGCACGGCATGGCACCGGCATGGCACGGCATGGCACCGGCATGGCACGGCATGGCACCGGCATGGCACGGCATGGCACCGGCATGGCACCGGCATGGCACCGGCATGGCACCGGCATGGCACCGGCATGGCACGGCATGGCACCGGCATGGCACGGCATGGCACCGGCATGGCACGGCATGGCACCGGCATGGCACGGCATGGCACCGGCATGGCACGGCATGGCACCGGCATGGCACGGCATGGCACCGGCATGGCACGGCATGGCACCGGCATGGCACGGCATGGCACCGGCATGGCACGGCATGGCACCGGCATGGCACGGCATGGCACCGGCATGGCACGGCATGGCACCGGCATGGAATGGCATGGAATGGCATGGAATGGCATGGAATGGCATGGAATGGCATGGAATGGCATGGAATGGCATGGAATGGCATGGAATGGCATGGAATGGCATGGAATGGCATGGAATGGCATGGAATGGCATGGAATGGCATGGAATGGCATGGAATGGCATGGAATGGCATGGAATGGCATGGAATGGCATGGAATGGCATGGAATGGCATGGAATGGCATGGAATGGCATGGAATGGCATGGAATGGCATGGAATGGCATGGAATGGCATGGAATGGCATGGAATGGCATGGCACGGCATGGAACCGGCATGGCACGGCATGGCACCGGCATGGCACCGGCATGGCACCGGCATGGCACGGCATGGCACGGCATGGCACGGCATGGAATGGCATGGAATGGCATGGAATGGCATGGAATGGCATGGAATGGCATGGAATGGCATGGAATGGCATGGAATGGCATGGAATGGCATGGAATGGCATGGAATGGCATGGAATGGCATGGAATGGCATGGAATGGCATGGAATGGCATGGAATGGCATGGAATGGCATGGAATGGCATGGAATGGCATGGAATGGCATGGAATGGCATGGAATGGCATGGCACGGCATGGAACCGGCATGGCACGGCATGGCACCGGCATGGCACCGGCATGGCACGGCATGGCACGGCATGGCACGGCATGGCACCGGCATGGCACGGCATGGCACCGGCATGGCACGGCATGGCACCGGCATGGCACGGCATGGCACCGGCATGGCACGGCATGGCACCGGCATGGCACGGCATGGCACGGCATGGCACGGCATGGCACCGGCATGGCACGGCATGGCACCGGCATGGCACGGCATGGCACCGGCATGGCACGGCATGGCACCGGCATGGCACGGCATGGCACCGGCATGGCACGGCATGGCCCCGGCATGGCACGGCATGGCACCGGCATGGCACGGCATGGCACCGGCATGGCACGGCATGGCACCGGCATGGCACGGCATGGCACCGGCATGGCACGGCATGGCACCGGCATGGCACGGCATGGCACCGGCATGGCACGGCATGGCACCGGCATGGCACGGCATGGCACCGGCATGGCACGGCATGGCACGGCATGGCACCGGCATGGCACGGCATGGCACCGGCATGGCACGGCATGGCACCGGCATGGCACGAAATGGCACCGGCATGGCACGGCATGGCACGGCATGGCACCGGCATGGCACGGCAGGCACCGGCATGGCACGGCATGGCACCGGCATGGCACGGCATGGCACCGGCATGGCACGGCATGGCACCGGCATGGCACGGCATGGCACCGGCATGGCACGGCATGGCACCGGCATGGCACGGCATGGCACCGGCATGGCACGGCATGGCACCGGCATGGCACGGCATGGCACCGGCATGGCACGGCATGGCACGGCATGGCACGGCATGGAATGGCATGGAATGGCATGGAATGGCATGGAATGGCATGGAATGGCATGGAATGGCATGGAATGGCATGGAATGGCATGGAATGGCATGGAATGGCATGGAATGGCATGGAATGGCATGGAATGGCATGGAATGGCATGGAATGGCATGGAATGGCATGGAATGGCATGGAATGGCATGGAATGGCATGGAATGGCATGGAATGGCATGGAATGGCATGGAATGGCATGGAATGGCATGGAATGGCATGGAATGGCATGGAATGGCATGGAATGGCATGGAATGGCATGGAATGGCATGGAATGGCATGGAATGGCATGGAATGGCATGGAATGGCATGGAATGGCATGGAATGGCATGGAATGGCATGGAATGGCATGGAATGGCATGGAATGGCATGGAATGGCATGGAATGGCATGGAATGGCATGGAATGGCATGGAATGGCATGGAATGGCATGGAATGGCATGGAATGGCATGGAATGGCATGGAATGGCATGGAATGGCATGGAATGGCATGGAATGGCATGGAATGGCATGGAATGGCATGGAATGGCATGGAATGGCATGGAATGGCATGGAATGGCATGGAATGGCATGGAATGGCATGGAATGGCATGGAATGGCATGGAATGGCATGGCACCGCATTGAGTGGCATGGAATGGCATGGACTGGCATGGAATGGCATGGAATGGCATGGACTGGCATGGCACCGCATGGCCCGGCATGGCACGGCATGGCACGGCATGGCACGGCATGGCACGGCATGGCACCGGCATGGCACCGGCATGGCACCGGCATGGCACCGGCATGGCACGGCATGGCACCGGCATGGCACGGCATGGCACCGGCATGGCACGGCATGGCACCGGCATGGCACGGCATGGCACGGCATGGCACGGCATGGCACCGGCATGGCACGGCATGGCACCGGCATGGCACGGCATGGCACCGGCATGGCACCGGCATGGCACCGGCATGGCACCGGCATGGCACGGCATGGCACCGGCATGGCACGGCATGGCACCGGCATGGCACGGCATGGCACCGGCATGGCACGGCATGGCACCGGCATGGCACGGCATGGCACGGCATGGCACGGCATGGCACCGGCATGGCACGGCATGGCACCGGCATGGCACGGCATGGCACCGGCATGGCACGGCATGGCACCGGCATGGCACCGGCATGGCACCGGCATGGCACCGGCATGGCACCGGCATGGCACCGGCATGGCACCGGCATGGCACGGCATGGCACCGGCATGGCACGGCATGGCACCGGCATGGCACGGCATGGCACGGCATGGCACCGGCATGGCACGGCATGGCACCGACATGGCACGGCATGGCACCGGCATGGCACGGCATGGCACCGGCATGGCACGGCATGGCACCGGCATGGCACGGCATGGCACCGGCATGGCACGGCATGGCACCGGCATGGCACGGCATGGCACCGGCATGGCACGGCATGGCACCGGCATGGCACGGCATGGCACCGGCATGGCACGGCATGGCACGGCATGGCACGGCATGGCACGGCATGGCACGGCATGGCACCGGCATGGCACGGCATGGCACCGGCATGGCACGGCATGGCACCGGCATGGCACGGCATGGCACCGGCATGGCACGGCATGGCACCGGCATGGCACGGCATGGCACCGGCATGGCACGGCATGGCACCGGCATGGCACGGCATGGCACCGGCATGGCACGGCATGGCACCGGCATGGCACGGCATGGCACCGGCATGGCACGGCATGGCACCGGCATGGCACGGCATGGCACCGGCATGGCACCGGCATGGCACCGGCATGGCACCGGCATGGCACCGGCATGGCACGGCATGGCACCGGCATGGCACGGCATGGCACCGGCATGGCACGGCATGGCACCGGCATGGCACGGCATGGCACCGGCATGGCACGGCATGGCACCGGCATGGCACGGCATGGCACCGGCATGGAATGGCATGGAATGGCATGGAATGGCATGGAATGGCATGGAATGGCATGGAATGGCATGGCACGGCATGGCACCGGCATGGCACGGCATGGCACCGGCATGGCACGGCATGGCACCGGCATGGCACGGCATGGCACCGGCATGGCACGGCATGGCACCGGCATGGCACGGCATGGCACCGGCATGGCACGGCATGGCACCGGCATGGCACCGGCATGGCACCGGCATGGCACCGGCATGGCACCGGCATGGCACGGCATGGCACCGGCATGGCACGGCATGGCACCGGCATGGCACGGCATGGCACCGGCATGGCACGGCATGGCACCGGCATGGCACGGCATGGCACCGGCATGGCACGGCATGGCACCGGCATGGCACGGCATGGCACCGGCATGGCACGGCATGGCACCGGCATGGCACGGCATGGCACCGGCATGGAATGGCATGGAATGGCATGGAATGGCATGGAATGGCATGGAATGGCATGGAATGGCATGGAATGGCATGGAATGGCATGGAATGGCATGGAATGGCATGGAATGGCATGGAATGGCATGGAATGGCATGGAATGGCATGGAATGGCATGGAATGGCATGGAATGGCATGGAATGGCATGGAATGGCATGGAATGGCATGGAATGGCATGGAATGGCATGGAATGGCATGGAATGGCATGGAATGGCATGGAATGGCATGGAATGGCATGGCACGGCATGGCACCGGCATGGCACCGGCATGGCACGGCATGGCACGGCATGGCACCGGCATGGCACGGCATGGCACCGGCATGGCACGGCATGGCACCGGCATGGCACGGCATGGCACCGGCATGGCACGGCATGGCACCGGCATGGCACGGCATGGAATGGCATGGAATGGCATGGAATGGCATGGAATGGCATGGAATGGCATGGAATGGCATGGAATGGCATGGAATGGCATGGAATGGCATGGAATGGCATGGAATGGCATGGAATGGCATGGAATGGCATGGAATGGCATGGAATGGCATGGAATGGCATGGAATGGCATGGAATGGCATGGAATGGCATGGAATGGCATGGAATGGCATGGAATGGCATGGAATGGCATGGAATGGCATGGAATGGCATGGAATGGCATGGCACGGCATGGCACCGGCATGGCACCGGCATGGCACGGCATGGCACGGCATGGCACCGGCATGGCACCGGCATGGCACGGCATGGAATGGCATGGAATGGCATGGAATGGCATGGAATGGCATGGAATGGCATGGAATGGCATGGAATGGCATGGAATGGCATGGAATGGCATGGAATGGCATGGAATGGCATGGAATGGCATGGAATGGCATGGAATGGCATGGAATGGCATGGAATGGCATGGAATGGCATGGAATGGCATGGAATGGCATGGAATGGCATGGAATGGCATGGAATGGCATGGAATGGCATGGAATGGCATGGAATGGCATGGAATGGCATGGAATGGCATGGAATGGCATGGAATGGCATGGAATGGCATGGAATGGCATGGAATGGCATGGAATGGCATGGAATGGCATGGAATGGCATGGAATGGCATGGAATGGCATGGAATGGCATGGAATGGCATGGAATGGCATGGAATGGCATGGAATGGCATGGAATGGCATGGAATGGCATGGAATGGCATGGAATGGCATGGAATGGCATGGAATGGCATGGAATGGCATGGAATGGCATGGAATGGCATGGAATGGCATGGCACGGCATGGAACCGGCATGGCACGGCATGGCACCGGCATGGCACCGGCATGGCACGGCATGGCACGGCATGGCACCGGCATGGCACGGCATGGCACCGGCATGGCACGGCATGGCACCGGCATGGCACGGCATGGCACCGGCATGGCACGGCATGGCACCGGCATGGCACGGCATGGCACCGGCATGGCACGGCATGGCACCGGCATGGCACGGCATGGCACGGCATGGCACGGCATGGCACGGCATGGCACCGGCATGGCACGGCATGGCACCGGCATGGCACGGCATGGCACGGCATGGCACGGCATGGCACGGCATGGCACGGCATGGCACCGGCATGGCACCGGCATGGCAACGGCATGGCACCGGCATGGCACGGCATGGCACCGGCATGGCACCGGCATGGCACGGCATGGCACCGGCATGGCACGGCATGGCACCGGCATGGCACGGCATGGCACCGGCATGGCACGGCATGGCACCGGCATGGCACGGCATGGCACGGCATGGCACCGGCATGGCACGGCATGGCACCGGCATGGCACGGCATGGCACCGGCATGGCACGGCATGGCACCGGCATGGCACGGCATGGCACCGGCATGGCACGGCATGGCACCGGCATGGCACGGCATGGCACCGGCATGGCACGGCATGGCACCGGCATGGCACGGCATGGCACCGGCATGGCACGGCATGGCACCGGCATGGCACGGCATGGCACCGGCATGGCACGGCATGGCACGGCATGGCACGGCATGGAATGGCATGGAATGGCATGGAATGGCATGGAATGACATGGAATGACATGGAATGGCATGGAATGGCATGGAATGGCATGGAATGGCATGGAATGGCATGGAATGGCATGGAATGGCATGGAATGGCATGGAATGGCATGGAATGGCATGGAATGGCATGGAATGGCATGGAATGGCATGGAATGGCATGGAATGGCATGGAATGGCATGGAATGGCATGGAATGGCATGGAATGGCATGGAATGGCATGGAATGGCATGGAATGGCATGGAATGGCATGGAATGGCATGGAATGGCATGGAATGGCATGGAATGGCATGGAATGGCATGGAATGGCATGGAATGGCATGGAATGGCATGGAATGGCATGGAATGGCATGGAATGGCATGGAATGGCATGGAATGGCATGGAATGGCATGGAATGGCATGGAATGGCATGGAATGGCATGGAATGGCATGGAATGGCATGGAATGGCATGGAATGGCATGGAATGGCATGGAATGGCATGGAATGGCATGGAATGGCATGGAATGGCATGGAATGGCATGGAATGGCATGGAATGGCATGGAATGGCATGGAATGGCATGGAATGGCATGGAATGGCATGGAATGGCATGGAATGGCATGGAATGGCATGGAATGGCATGGAATGGCATGGAATGGCATGGAATGGCATGGAATGGCATGGAATGGCATGGAATGGCATGGCACCGCATTGAGTGGCATGGAATGGCATGGACTGGCATGGACTGGCATGGACTGGCATGGAATGGCATGGAATGGCATGGAATGGCATGGAATGGCATGGAATGGCATGGAATGGCATGGAATGGCATGGAATGGCATGGAATGGCATGGAATGGCATGGAATGGCATGGAATGGCATGGAATGGCATGGAATGGCATGGAATGGCATGGAATGGCATGGAATGGCATGGAATGGCATGGAATGGCATGGAATGGCATGGAATGGCATGGAATGGCATGGAATGGCATGGAATGGCATGGAATGGCATGGAATGGCATGGAATGGCATGGAAATGGCATGGAATGGCATGGAATGGCATGGAATGGCATGGAATGGCATGGAATGGCATGGCACGGCATGGCACCGGCATGGCACGGCATGGCACCGGCATGGCACGGCATGGCACCGGCATGGCACGGCATGGCACCGGCATGGCACGGCATGGCACCGGCATGGCACGGCATGGCACCGGCATGGCACGGCATGGCACCGGCATGGCACGGCATGGCACCGGCATGGCACGGCATGGCACCGGCATGGCACGGCATGGCACGGCATGGCACGGCATGGCACCGGCATGGCACGGCATGGCACCGGCATGGCACGGCATGGCACCGGCATGGCACGGCATGGCACCGGCATGGCACGGCATGGCACCGGCATGGCACGGCATGGCACCGGCATGGCACGGCATGGCACCGGCATGGCACGGCATGGCACCGGCATGGCACGGCATGGCACCGGCATGGCACGGCATGGCACCGGCATGGCACCGGCATGGCACCGGCATGGCACCGGCATGGCACCGGCATGGCACCGGCATGGCACGGCATGGCACCGGCATGGCACGGCATGGCACCGGCATGGCACGGCATGGCACCGGCATGGCACGGCATGGCACCGGCATGGCACGGCATGGCACGGCATGGCACCGGCATGGCACGGCATGGCACCGGCATGGCACGGCATGGCACCGGCATGGCACGCCATGGCACCGGCATGGCACGGCATGGCACCGGCATGGCACGGCATGGCACCGGCATGGCACGGCATGGCACCGGCATGGCACGGCATGGCACCGGCATGGCACGGCATGGCACCGGCATGGCACGGCATGGCACCGGCATGGCACGGCATGGCACCGGCATGGCACGGCATGGCACCGGCATGGCACGGCATGGCACCGGCATGGCACGGCATGGCACCGGCATGGCACGGCATGGCACGGCATGGCACGGCATGGCACGGCATGGCACGGCATGGCACCGGCATGGCACGGCATGGCACCGGCATGGCACGGCATGGCAGCGGCATGGCACGGCATGGCACCGGCATGGCACGGCATGGCACCGGCATGGCACGGCATGGCACCGGCATGGCACGGCATGGAATGGCATGGAATGGCATGGAATGGCATGGAATGGCATGGAATGGCATGGAATGGCATGGAATGGCATGGAATGGCATGGAATGGCATGGAATGGCATGGAATGGCATGGAATGGCATGGAATGGCATGGAATGGCATGGAATGGCATGGAATGGCATGGAATGGCATGGAATGGCATGGAATGGCATGGAATGGCATGGAATGGCATGGAATGGCATGGAATGGCATGGAATGGCATGGAATGGCATGGAATGGCATGGAATGGCATGGAATGGCATGGCACGGCATGGCACCGGCATGGCACCGGCATGGCACGGCATGGCACGGCATGGCACCGGCATGGCACGGCATGGCACCGGCATGGCACGGCATGGCACCGGCATGGCACGGCATGGCACCGGCATGGCACGGCATGGAATGGCATGGAATGGCATGGAATGGCATGGAATGGCATGGAATGGCATGGAATGGCATGGAATGGCATGGAATGGCATGGAATGGCATGGAATGGCATGGAATGGCATGGAATGGCATGGAATGGCATGGAATGGCATGGAATGGCATGGAATGGCATGGAATGGCATGGAATGGCATGGAATGGCATGGAATGGCATGGAATGGCATGGAATGGCATGGAATGGCATGGCACGGCATGGCACCGGCATGGAACCGGCATGGCACCGGCATGGCACGGCATGGCACGGCATGGCACGGCATGGCACGGCATGGCACCGGCATGGCACGGCATGGCACCGGCATGGCACGGCATGGCACCGGCATGGCACGGCATGGCACCGGCATGGCACGGCATGGCACCGGCATGGCACGGCATGGCACCGGCATGGCACGGCATGGCACCGGCATGGCACGGCATGGCACCGGCATGGCACGGCATGGCACCGGCATGGCACGGCATGGCACCGGCATGGCACGGCATGGCACCGGCATGGCACGGCATGGCACCGGCATGGCACGGCATGGCACCGGCATGGCACGGCATGGCACCGGCATGGCACGGCATGGCACGGCATGGCACGGCATGGAATGGCATGGAATGGCATGGAATGGCATGGAATGACATGGAATGGCATGGAATGGCATGGAATGGCATGGAATGGCATGGAATGGCATGGAATGGCATGGAATGGCATGGAATGGCATGGAATGGCATGGAATGGCATGGCACGGCATGGAACCGGCATGGCACGGCATGGCACCGGCATGGCACCGGCATGGCACCGGCATGGCACGGCATGGCACGGCATGGCACGGCATGGAATGGCATGGAATGGCATGGAATGGCATGGAATGGCATGGCACGGCATGGAATGGCATGGCACGGCATGGAACCGGCATGGCACGGCATGGCACCGGCATGGCACCGGCATGGCACGGCATGGCACGGCATGGCACCGGCATGGCACGGCATGGCACCGGCATGGCACGGCATGGCACCGGCATGGCACGGCATGGCACCGGCATGGCACGGCATGGCACCGGCATGGCACGGCATGGCACCGGCATGGCACGGCATGGCACCGGCATGGCACGGCATGGCACCGGCATGGCACGGCATGGCACCGGCATGGCACGGCATGGCACCGGCATGGCACGGCATGGCACCGGCATGGCACGGCATGGCACCGGCATGGCACGGCATGGCACCGGCATGGCACGGCATGGCACCGGCATGGCACGGCATGGCACGGCATGGCACGGCATGGAATGGCATGGAATGGCATGGAATGGCATGGAATGACATGGAATGGCATGGAATGGCATGGAATGGCATGGAATGGCATGGAATGGCATGGAATGGCATGGAATGGCATGGAATGGCATGGAATGGCATGGAATGGCATGGCACGGCATGGAACCGGCATGGCACGGCATGGCACCGGCATGGCACCGGCATGGCACCGGCATGGCACGGCATGGCACGGCATGGCACGGCATGGAATGGCATGGAATGGCATGGAATGGCATGGAATGGCATGGAATGGCATGGAATGGCATGGAATGGCATGGAATGGCATGGAATGGCATGGAATGGCATGGAATGGCATGGAATGGCATGGAATGGCATGGAATGGCATGGAATGGCATGGAATGGCATGGCACGGCATGGCACCGGCATGGCACCGGCATGGCACGGCATGGCACGGCATGGCACCGGCATGGCACGGCATGGCACCGGCATGGCACGGCATGGCACCGGCATGGCACGGCATGGCACCGGCATGGCACGGCATGGCACCGGCATGGCACGGCATGGCACCGGCATGGCACGGCATGGCACCGGCATGGCACGGCATGGCACGGCATGGCACGGCATGGCACGGCATGGCACCGGCATGGCACGGCATGGCACCGGCATGGCACGGCATGGCACGGCATGGCACGGCATGGCACGGCATGGCACGGCATGGCACGGCATGGCACCGGCATGGCACCGGCATGGCACCGGCATGGCACCGGCATGGCACGGCATGGCACCGGCATGGCACGGCATGGCATCGGCATGGCACGGCATGGCACGGCATGGCACGGCATGGCACGGCATGGCACCGGCATGGCACGGCATGGCACCGGCATGGCACGGCATGGCACCGGCATGGCACGGCATGGCACCGGCATGGCACGGCATGGCACCGGCATGGCACCGGCATGGCACCGGCATGGCACCGGCATGGCACCGGCATGGCACGGCATGGCACCGGCATGGCACGGCATGGCACCGGCATGGCACGGCATGGCACCGGCATGGCACGGCATGGCACGGCATGGCACCGGCATGGCACGGCATGGCACCGGCATGGCACGGCATGGCACCGGCATGGCACGGCATGGCACCGGCATGGCACGGCATGGCACCGGCATGGCACCGGCATGGCACGGCATGGCACCGGCATGGCACGGCATGGCACCGGCATGGCACGGCATGGCACCGGCATGGCACGGCATGGCACCGGCATGGCACGGCATGGCACCGGCATGGCACGGCATGGCACCGGCATGGCACGGCATGGCACCGGCATGGCACGGCATGGCACCGGCATGGCACGGCATGGCACCGGCATGGCACGGCATGGCACCGGCATGGCACGGCATGGCACCGGCATGGCACGGCATGGCCCCGGCATGGCACGGCATGGCCCCGGCATGGCACGGCATGGCACCGGCATGGCACGGCATGGCACGGCATGGCACGGCATGGCACCGGCATGGCACGGCATGGCACCGGCATGGCACGGCATGGCACCGGCATGGCACGGCATGGCACCGGCATGGCACGGCATGGCACCGGCATGGCACGGCATGGCACCGGCATGGCACGGCATGGCACCGGCATGGCACGGCATGGCACCGGCATGGCACGGCATGGCACGGCATGGCACCGGCATGGCACGGCATGGCACCGGCATGGCACGGCATGGCACCGGCATGGCACGGCATGGCACCGGCATGGCACGGCATGGCACCGGCATGGCACGGCATGGCACCGGCATGGCACGGCATGGCACCGGCATGGCACGGCATGGCACCGGCATGGCACGGCATGGCACCGGCATGGCACGGCATGGCACGGCATGGCACGGCATGGAATGGCATGGAATGGCATGGAATGGCATGGAATGGCATGGAATGGCATGGAATGGCATGGAATGGCATGGAATGGCATGGAATGGCATGGAATGGCATGGAATGGCATGGAATGGCATGGAATGGCATGGAATGGCATGGAATGGCATGGAATGGCATGGAATGGCATGGAATGGCATGGAATGGCATGGAATGGCATGGAATGGCATGGAATGGCATGGAATGGCATGGAATGGCATGGAATGGCATGGAATGGCATGGAATGGCATGGAATGGCATGGAATGGCATGGAATGGCATGGAATGGCATGGAATGGCATGGAATGGCATGGAATGGCATGGAATGGCATGGAATGGCATGGAATGGCATGGAATGGCATGGAATGGCATGGAATGGCATGGAATGGCATGGAATGGCATGGAATGGCATGGAATGGCATGGAATGGCATGGAATGGCATGGAATGGCATGGAATGGCATGGAATGGCATGGAATGGCATGGAATGGCATGGAATGGCATGGAATGGCATGGAATGGCATGGAATGGCATGGAATGGCATGGAATGGCATGGAATGGCATGGAATGGCATGGAATGGCATGGAATGGCATGGAATGGCATGGAATGGCATGGAATGGCATGGAATGGCATGGAATGGCATGGAATGGCATGGAATGGCATGGAATGGCATGGAATGGCATGGAATGGCATGGAATGGCATGGAATGGCATGGAATGGCATGGAATGGCATGGACTGGCATGGCACCGCATGGCCCGGCATGGCACGGCATGGCACGGCATGGCACGGCATGGCACGGCATGGCACGGCATGGCACGGCATGGCACCGGCATGGCACCGGCATGGCACGGCATGGCACCGGCATGGCACGGCATGGCACCGGCATGGCACGGCATGGCACGGCATGGCACGGCATGGCACCGGCATGGCACGGCATGGCACCGGCATGGCACGGCATGGCACCGGCATGGCACGGCATGGCACCGGCATGGCACCGGCATGGCACCGGCATGGCACCGGCATGGCACCGGCATGGCACCGGCATGGCACGGCATGGCACCGGCATGGCACCGGCATGGCACGGCATGGCACGGCATGGCACGGCATGGCACGGCATGGCACCGGCATGGCACGGCATGGCACCGGCATGGCACGGCATGGCACCGGCATGGCACGGCATGGCACCGGCATGGCACGGCATGGCACCGGCATGGCACGGCATGGCACCGGCATGGCACGGCATGGCACCGGCATGGCACGGCATGGCACCGGCATGGCACGGCATGGCACCGGCATGGCACGGCATGGCACCGGCATGGCACGGCATGGCACCGGCATGGCACGGCATGGCACCGGCATGGCACGGCATGGCACCGGCATGGCACGGCATGGCACCGGCATGGCACGGCATGGCACCGGCATGGCACGGCATGGCACCGGCATGGCACGGCATGGCACCGGCATGGCACGGCATGGCACCGGCATGGCACGGCATGGCACCGGCATGGCACGGCATGGCACCGGCATGGCACGGCATGGCACCGGCATGGCACGGCATGGCACGGCATGGCACGGCATGGCACCGGCATGGCACGGCATGGCACCGGCATGGCACGGCATGGCACCGGCATGGCACGGCATGGCACCGGCATGGCACGGCATGGCACCGGCATGGCACGGCATGGCACCGGCATGGCACGGCATGGCACCGGCATGGCACGGCATGGCACCGGCATGGCACGGCATGGCACCGGCATGGCACGGCATGGCACCGGCATGGCACGGCATGGCACCGGCATGGCACCGGCATGGCACCGGCATGGCACCGGCATGGCACCGGCATGGCACGGCATGGCACCGGCATGGCACGGCATGGCACCGGCATGGCACGGCATGGCACCGGCATGGCACGGCATGGCACCGGCATGGCACGGCATGGCACCGGCATGGCACGGCATGGCACCGGCATGGCACGGCATGGCACCGGCATGGAATGGCATGGAATGGCATGGAATGGCATGGAATGGCATGGAATGGCATGGAATGGCATGGAATGGCATGGAATGGCATGGAATGGCATGGCACGGCATGGCACCGGCATGGCACCGGCATGGCACGGCATGGCACGGCATGGCACCGGCATGGCACGGCATGGCACGGCATGGAATGGCATGGAATGGCATGGAATGGCATGGAATGGCATGGAATGGCATGGAATGGCATGGAATGGCATGGAATGGCATGGAATGGCATGGAATGGCATGGAATGGCATGGAATGGCATGGAATGGCATGGAATGGCATGGAATGGCATGGAATGGCATGGAATGGCATGGAATGGCATGGAATGGCATGGAATGGCATGGAATGGCATGGAATGGCATGGAATGGCATGGAATGGCATGGAATGGCATGGAATGGCATGGAATGGCATGGAATGGCATGGAATGGCATGGAATGGCATGGAATGGCATGGAATGGCATGGAATGGCATGGAATGGCATGGAATGGCATGGCACGGCATGGAACCGGCATGGCACGGCATGGCACCGGCATGGCACCGGCATGGCACCGGCATGGCACGGCATGGCACGGCATGGCACGGCATGGAATGGCATGGAATGGCATGGAATGGCATGGAATGGCATGGAATGGCATGGAATGGCATGGAATGGCATGGAATGGCATGGAATGGCATGGAATGGCATGGAATGGCATGGAATGGCATGGAATGGCATGGAATGGCATGGAATGGCATGGAATGGCATGGAATGGCATGGAATGGCATGGAATGGCATGGAATGGCATGGAATGGCATGGAATGGCATGGCACGGCATGGAACCGGCATGGCACGGCATGGCACCGGCATGGCACCGGCATGGCACGGCATGGCACGGCATGGCACCGGCATGGCACGGCATGGCACCGGCATGGCACGGCATGGCACCGGCATGGCACGGCATGGCACCGGCATGGCACGGCATGGCACCGGCATGGCACGGCATGGCACCGGCATGGCACGGCATGGCACCGGCATGGCACGGCATGGCACGGCATGGCACGGCATGGCACCGGCATGGCACGGCATGGCACCGGCATGGCACGGCATGGCACCGGCATGGCACGGCATGGCACCGGCATGGCACGGCATGGCACCGGCATGGCACGGCATGGCCCCGGCATGGCACGGCATGGCACCGGCATGGCACGGCATGGCACCGGCATGGCACGGCATGGCACGGCATGGCACGGCATGGCACCGGCATGGCACGGCATGGCACCGGCATGGCACGGCATGGCACCGGCATGGCACGGCATGGCACCGGCATGGCACGGCATGGCACCGGCATGGCACGGCATGGCACCGGCATGGCACGGCATGGCACCGGCATGGCACGGCATGGCACCGGCATGGCACGGCATGGCACCGGCATGGCACGGCATGGCACGGCATGGCACCGGCATGGCACGGCATGGCACCGGCATGGCACGGCATGGCACCGGCATGGCACGGCATGGCACCGGCATGGCACGGCATGGCACCGGCATGGCACGGCATGGCACCGGCATGGCACCGGCATGGCACGGCATGGCACCGGCATGGCACGGCATGGCACCGGCATGGCACGGCATGGCACCGGCATGGCACGGCATGGCACCGGCATGGCACGGCATGGCACCGGCATGGCACGGCATGGCACCGGCATGGCACGGCATGGCACCGGCATGGCACGGCATGGCACCGGCATGGCACGGCATGGCACCGGCATGGCACGGCATGGCACCGGCATGGCACGGCATGGCACCGGCATGGCACGGCATGGCACCGGCATGGCACGGCATGGCACCGGCATGGCACGGCATGGCACCGGCATGGCACGGCATGGCACCGGCATGGCACGGCATGGCACCGGCATGGCACGGCATGGCACCGGCATGGCACGGCATGGCACCGGCATGGCACGGCATGGCACCGGCATGGCACGGCATGGCACCGGCATGGCACGGCATGGCACCGGCATGGCACGGCATGGCACCGGCATGGCACGGCATGGCACCGGCATGGCACCGGCATGGCACCGGCATGGCACCGGCATGGCACCGGCATGGCACGGCATGGCACCGGCATGGCACGGCATGGCACCGGCATGGCACGGCATGGCACCGGCATGGCACGGCATGGCACCGGCATGGCACGGCATGGCACCGGCATGGCACGGCATGGCACCGGCATGGAATGGCATGGAATGGCATGGAATGGCATGGAATGGCATGGAATGGCATGGAATGGCATGGAATGGCATGGAATGGCATGGAATGGCATGGAATGGCATGGAATGGCATGGAATGGCATGGAATGGCATGGAATGGCATGGAATGGCATGGAATGGCATGGAATGGCATGGAATGGCATGGAATGGCATGGAATGGCATGGAATGGCATGGAATGGCATGGAATGGCATGGAATGGCATGGAATGGCATGGAATGGCATGGAATGGCATGGAATGGCATGGAATGGCATGGAATGGCATGGAATGGCATGGAATGGCATGGAATGGCATGGAATGGCATGGAATGGCATGGAATGGCATGGAATGGCATGGAATGGCATGGAATGGCATGGAATGGCATGGAATGGCATGGAATGGCATGGAATGGCATGGAATGGCATGGAATGGCATGGAATGGCATGGAATGGCATGGAATGGCATGGAATGGCATGGCACGGCATGGAACCGGCATGGCACGGCATGGCACCGGCATGGCACCGGCATGGCACCGGCATGGCACGGCATGGAATGGCATGGAATGGCATGGAATGGCATGGAATGGCATGGAATGGCATGGAATGGCATGGAATGGCATGGAATGGCATGGAATGGCATGGAATGGCATGGAATGGCATGGAATGGCATGGAATGGCATGGAATGGCATGGAATGGCATGGAATGGCATGGAATGGCATGGAATGGCATGGAATGGCATGGAATGGCATGGAATGGCATGGAATGGCATGGAATGGCATGGCACGGCATGGAACCGGCATGGCACGGCATGGCACCGGCATGGCACCGGCATGGCACGGCATGGCACGGCATGGCACCGGCATGGCACGGCATGGCACCGGCATGGCACGGCATGGCACCGGCATGGCACGGCATGGCACCGGCATGGCACGGCATGGCACCGGCATGGCACGGCATGGCACCGGCATGGCACGGCATGGCACCGGCATGGCACGGCATGGCACCGGCATGGCACGGCATGGCACCGGCATGGCACGGCATGGCACGGCATGGCACGGCATGGCACCGGCATGGCACGGCATGGCACCGGCATGGCACGGCATGGCACCGGCATGGCACGGCATGGCACCGGCATGGCACGGCATGGCACCGGCATGGCACGGCATGGCCCCGGCATGGCACGGCATGGCACCGGCATGGCACGGCATGGCACCGGCATGGCACGGCATGGCACCGGCATGGCACGGCATGGCACCGGCATGGCACGGCATGGCACCGGCATGGCACGGCATGGCACCGGCATGGCACGGCATGGCACCGGCATGGCACGGCATGGCACCGGCATGGCACGGCATGGCACCGGCATGGCACGGCATGGCACGGCATGGCACCGGCATGTCACGGCATGGCACCGGCATGGCACGGCATGGCACCGGCATGGCACGAAATGGCACCGGCATGGCACGGCATGGCACGGCATGGCACCGGCATGGCACGGCATGGCACCGGCATGGCACGGCATGGCACCGGCATGGCACGGCATGGCACCGGCATGGCACGGCATGGCACCGGCATGGCACGGCATGGCACCGGCATGGAATGGCATGGAATGGCATGGAATGGCATGGAATGGCATGGAATGGCATGGAATGGCATGGAATGGCATGGAATGGCATGGAATGGCATGGAATGGCATGGAATGGCATGGAATGGCATGGAATGGCATGGAATGGCATGGAATGGCATGGAATGGCATGGAATGGCATGGAATGGCATGGAATGGCATGGAATGGCATGGAATGGCATGGAATGGCATGGAATGGCATGGAATGGCATGGAATGGCATGGAATGGCATGGAATGGCATGGAATGGCATGGAATGGCATGGAATGGCATGGAATGGCATGGAATGGCATGGAATGGCATGGAATGGCATGGAATGGCATGGAATGGCATGGAATGGCATGGAATGGCATGGAATGGCATGGAATGGCATGGAATGGCATGGAATGGCATGGAATGGCATGGAATGGCATGGAATGGCATGGAATGGCATGGAATGGCATGGAATGGCATGGAATGGCATGGAATGGCATGGAATGGCATGGAATGGCATGGAATGGCATGGAATGGCATGGAATGGCATGGAATGGCATGGAATGGCATGGAATGGCATGGCACGGCATGGAACCGGCATGGCACGGCATGGCACCGGCATGGCACCGGCATGGCACCGGCATGGCACGGCATGGCACGGCATGGCACGGCATGGAATGGCATGGAATGGCATGGAATGGCATGGAATGGCATGGAATGGCATGGAATGGCATGGAATGGCATGGAATGGCATGGAATGGCATGGAATGGCATGGAATGGCATGGAATGGCATGGAATGGCATGGAATGGCATGGAATGGCATGGAATGGCATGGAATGGCATGGAATGGCATGGAATGGCATGGAATGGCATGGCACGGCATGGAACCGGCATGGCACGGCATGGCACCGGCATGGCACCGGCATGGCACGGCATGGCACGGCATGGCACCGGCATGGCACGGCATGGCACCGGCATGGCACGGCATGGCACCGGCATGGCACGGCATGGCACCGGCATGGCACGGCATGGCACCGGCATGGCACGGCATGGCACCGGCATGGCACGGCATGGCACCGGCATGGCACGGCATGGCACCGGCATGGCACGGCATGGCACGGCATGGCACGGCATGGCACCGGCATGGCACGGCATGGCACCGGCATGGCACGGCATGGCACCGGCATGGCACGGCATGGCACCGGCATGGCACGGCATGGCACCGGCATGGCACGGCATGGCCCCGGCATGGCACGGCATGGCACCGGCATGGCACGGCATGGCACCGGCATGGCACGGCATGGCACCGGCATGGCACGGCATGGCACCGGCATGGCACGGCATGGCACCGGCATGGCACGGCATGGCACCGGCATGGCACGGCATGGCACCGGCATGGCACGGCATGGCACGGCATGGCACCGGCATGGCACGGCATGGCACCGGCATGGCACGGCATGGCACCGGCATGGCACGAAATGGCACCGGCATGGCACGGCATGGCACGGCATGGCACCGGCATGGCACGGCATGGCACCGGCATGGCACGGCATGGCACCGGCATGGCACGGCATGGCACCGGCATGGCACGGCATGGCACCGGCATGGCACGGCATGGCACCGGCATGGCACGGCATGGCACCGGCATGGCACGGCATGGCACCGGCATGGCACGGCATGGCACCGGCATGGCACGGCATGGCACCGGCATGGCACGGCATGGCACGGCATGGCACGGCATGGCACGGCATGGCACGGCATGGAATGGCATGGAATGGCATGGAATGGCATGGAATGGCATGGAATGGCATGGAATGGCATGGAATGGCATGGAATGGCATGGAATGGCATGGAATGGCATGGAATGGCATGGAATGGCATGGAATGGCATGGAATGGCATGGAATGGCATGGAATGGCATGGAATGGCATGGAATGGCATGGAATGGCATGGAATGGCATGGAATGGCATGGAATGGCATGGAATGGCATGGAATGGCATGGAATGGCATGGAATGGCATGGAATGGCATGGAATGGCATGGAATGGCATGGAATGGCATGGAATGGCATGGAATGGCATGGAATGGCATGGAATGGCATGGAATGGCATGGAATGGCATGGAATGGCATGGAATGGCATGGAATGGCATGGAATGGCATGGAATGGCATGGAATGGCATGGAATGGCATGGAATGGCATGGAATGGCATGGAATGGCATGGAATGGCATGGAATGGCATGGAATGGCATGGAATGGCATGGAATGGCATGGAATGGCATGGAATGGCATGGAATGGCATGGAATGGCATGGAATGGCATGGCACCGCATTGAGTGGCATGGAATGGCATGGAATGGCATGGACTGGCATGGCACCGCATGGCCCGGCATGGCACGGCATGGCACGGCATGGCACGGCATGGCACGGCATGGCACCGGCATGGCACCGGCATGGCACCGGCATGGCACCGGCATGGCACGGCATGGCACCGGCATGGCACGGCATGGCACCGGCATGGCACGGCATGGCACGGCATGGCACGGCATGGCACCGGCATGGCACGGCATGGCACCGGCATGGCACGGCATGGCACCGGCATGGCACGGCATGGCACCGGCATGGCACCGGCATGGCACCGGCATGGCACCGGCATGGCACCGGCATGGCACGGCATGGCACCGGCATGGCACGGCATGGCACCGGCATGGCACGGCATGGCACCGGCATGGCACGGCATGGCACGGCATGGCACGGCATGGCACCGGCATGGCACGGCATGGCACCGGCATGGCACGGCATGGCACCGGCATGGCACGGCATGGCACCGGCATGGCACCGGCATGGCACCGGCATGGCACCGGCATGGCACCGGCATGGCACCGGCATGGCACGGCATGGCACCGGCATGGCACGGCATGGCACCGGCATGGCACGGCATGGCACGGCATGGCACCGGCATGGCACGGCATGGCACCGGCATGGCACGGCATGGCACCGGCATGGCACGGCATGGCACCGGCATGGCACGGCATGGCACCGGCATGGCACGGCATGGCACCGGCATGGCACGGCATGGCACCGGCATGGCACGGCATGGCACCGGCATGGCACGGCATGGCACCGGCATGGCACCGGCATGGCACGGCATGGCACCGGCATGGCACGGCATGGCACGGCATGGCACGGCATGGCACGGCATGGCACGGCATGGCACCGGCATGGCACGGCATGGCACCGGCATGGCACGGCATGGCACCGGCATGGCACGGCATGGCACCGGCATGGCACGGCATGGCACCGGCATGGCACGGCATGGCACCGGCATGGCACGGCATGGCACCGGCATGGCACGGCATGGCACCGGCATGGCACGGCATGGCACCGGCATGGCACGGCATGGCACCGGCATGGCACGGCATGGCACCGGCATGGCACCGGCATGGCACCGGCATGGCACCGGCATGGCACCGGCATGGCACGGCATGGCACCGGCATGGCACGGCATGGCACCGGCATGGCACGGCATGGCACCGGCATGGCACGGCATGGCACCGGCATGGCACGGCATGGCACCGGCATGGCACGGCATGGCACCGGCATGGCACGGCATGGCACCGGCATGGCACGGCATGGCACCGGCATGGAATGGCATGGAATGGCATGGAATGGCATGGAATGGCATGGAATGGCATGGAATGGCATGGAATGGCATGGAATGGCATGGAATGGCATGGAATGGCATGGAATGGCATGGAATGGCATGGAATGGCATGGAATGGCATGGAATGGCATGGAATGGCATGGAATGGCATGGAATGGCATGGAATGGCATGGAATGGCATGGAATGGCATGGAATGGCATGGAATGGCATGGAATGGCATGGAATGGCATGGAATGGCATGGAATGGCATGGAATGGCATGGAATGGCATGGAATGGCATGGAATGGCATGGAATGGCATGGAATGGCATGGAATGGCATGGAATGGCATGGAATGGCATGGAATGGCATGGAATGGCATGGAATGGCATGGAATGGCATGGCACGGCATGGCACCGGCATGGCACCGGCATGGCACGGCATGGCACGGCATGGCACCGGCATGGCACGGCATGGCACCGGCATGGCACGGCATGGCACCGGCATGGCACGGCATGGAATGGCATGGAATGGCATGGAATGGCATGGAATGGCATGGAATGGCATGGAATGGCATGGAATGGCATGGAATGGCATGGAATGGCATGGAATGGCATGGAATGGCATGGAATGGCATGGAATGGCATGGAATGGCATGGAATGGCATGGAATGGCATGGAATGGCATGGAATGGCATGGAATGGCATGGAATGGCATGGAATGGCATGGAATGGCATGGAATGGCATGGAATGGCATGGAATGGCATGGAATGGCATGGAATGGCATGGAATGGCATGGAATGGCATGGAATGGCATGGAATGGCATGGAATGGCATGGAATGGCATGGAATGGCATGGAATGGCATGGAATGGCATGGAATGGCATGGCACGGCATGGCACCGGCATGGCACCGGCATGGCACGGCATGGCACGGCATGGCACCGGCATGGCACCGGCATGGCACGGCATGGAATGGCATGGAATGGCATGGAATGGCATGGAATGGCATGGAATGGCATGGAATGGCATGGAATGGCATGGAATGGCATGGAATGGCATGGAATGGCATGGAATGGCATGGAATGGCATGGAATGGCATGGAATGGCATGGAATGGCATGGAATGGCATGGAATGGCATGGAATGGCATGGAATGGCATGGAATGGCATGGAATGGCATGGAATGGCATGGAATGGCATGGAATGGCATGGAATGGCATGGAATGGCATGGAATGGCATGGAATGGCATGGCACGGCATGGAACCGGCATGGCACGGCATGGCACCGGCATGGCACCGGCATGGCACGGCATGGCACGGCATGGCACCGGCATGGCACGGCATGGCACCGGCATGGCACGGCATGGCACCGGCATGGCACGGCATGGCACCGGCATGGCACGGCATGGCACCGGCATGGCACGGCATGGCACGGCATGGCACCGGCATGGCACGGCATGGCACCGGCATGGCACGGCATGGCACGGCATGGCACGGCATGGCACGGCATGGCACGGCATGGCACCGGCATGGCACCGGCATGGCAACGGCATGGCACCGGCATGGCACGGCATGGCACCGGCATGGCACCGGCATGGCACGGCATGGCACCGGCATGGCACGGCATGGCACCGGCATGGCACGGCATGGCACCGGCATGGCACGGCATGGCACCGGCATGGCACGGCATGGCACGGCATGGCACCGGCATGGCACGGCATGGCACCGGCATGGCACGGCATGGCACCGGCATGGCACGGCATGGCACCGGCATGGCACGGCATGGCACCGGCATGGCACGGCATGGCACCGGCATGGCACGGCATGGCACGGCATGGCACCGGCATGGCACGGCATGGCACCGGCATGGCACGGCATGGCACCGGCATGGCACGGCATGGCACGGCATGGCACGGCATGGAATGGCATGGAATGGCATGGAATGG